>PVKA01010640.1:0-63601 GCA_004027165.1 Ctenomys sociabilis
AAAAAAAAAAAAAAAAAAAAAAAAAAAAAAAAAAAAAAAACAACTTCTGACATTTCATGGTACTTGCCTGCCCACCAGTTTACTGGCAGTCTGAAAATCTCTTGAGTGCCAGAAAATCTTTCTTTTCTACCATCTATTTGTTTTTTTTTGAAGCATCTGCATTTTCTTTTGACAACTGTAGTGCAATTATCAACACATTTTTCTTTGTTCAGTAGATAATTCACAACTACTTCCTAGTTAAAAATTATTTTAACGGTCTATTCTAATATGACTTTTTATTTGTATTTAGGCTTTGTGTTGGCTAAAGTAAGGTTGCTCCATCTCGCTCTACTCCTTAGAGTGAGATGGAATAACCTTACAGCTGTTTTTCAAAGTAATGGTCTCTGGAATTTAGAGGACAAGGAAAATAGATCTACATATTTACATACTCAAAATTCTCATCTATGATATTTGTGGGTAATTTTGACAATCTATTATTTCTAGTTGCAGAATAATTTATTTTAAACTATTCTTTCTATTTCTGACCACAAGAAAGATAATTCCTAGATTACTTGAGTATTTTGTGAGAGATTTCTTTCAATAATTTCCATATACCAGGATTTAAATTTTTGATTATCTATCATGTTCTTCCTTTTTGGTTATTCATTAGACATAAGTTTTATCTAATATTTCATTGGTTCTTAAGATGATACATTTTGGAAATCAGTATAGAGATTCCTCAGAAAGCTAGGATTGGAGGTACCATTCAAGCCAGGTTTTTCCCTCCTGGGTATTTTCCAGAAAAACTGAAAACATCATACCACAGTGATTATTATGCACACATGTTTATAGAAGCACAATGTGTTACAACTAAATCTTGGAAACAACCCAAACACCCATCAACTTAAAAATGGATAAAAACAATGTGGTATTTTATACAATAGAGTATTACTCACCTATGAAAAAGGATAAATTTGATACTTTTATAGAAAAGTAGATGCAACTAGAGACCATACTCATACAATTAATAAGATTCATGTGTAAACATTGTATTGTTTCCCTAGTGTAAGAACCTGGAAGGTGTCAGGGAGATGGCTCAGTAGAATAAGCGCTTTTCTGGCAGCGCAAGGGCTTGAGTTCAATCCTCAGTTCTGAAAAAAAAAAAAAAAAAAAACCTGGAAGAGTAAATAAAATCTGAAAGGTACAATAGATATTGTAGCCCCATATGGGCTGTGTAGGATTCTTTGCTCTTTATTAAGTTATATAATTCTTTTTCTTTTTTTTGGCGGAACTCAGGCCCTTGCACTTGCCAGAGAAACACTTATTTCACTGAGCCATCTCCCTGACCCCTAGGTTATATAATTCTATAGAATCTAATATTAATGTTTTAAATATTTGAATAAAATGTGTTCAGGAAATCTGCTTTAGCATGTTAGTAATTGTGGTAGGAATAGAAACAGTTGTAGGTATAAAAACATAGTTGGCTATCATGATTTTTTCAATTTTATGGAAATCCTAATGTTGTTTATCAGAAAAGCCCATTCATTCAACAGAATTGTTAGTTGACTTTCAGCATAATCAGCAGACAATTTTATGAGATTATGTATGTGTGTTAAGAACTGAGTTTAATATTATTTATTACTTTTCCAATTTCAATGCAAATAACACTACTTTCAGAGCAGTTTTATAGCAGACACTTTCTTAATATGAGTCTACCTATGTAGAGATGTGGTTTGTGCTTTACTGTATGACTTTCTTTTCATTTCCTCAAAACCTTCTAAAAGAATTTTCATTTATACCATTATAGCCATGCAAAAGTACTAGGACATTTTCAGATAATAGATGATAAATATTGGCTCATTGCCTACTGAAAAAAAATATGAATGGCATTTTGTTTATGACTGAAGACTGCGTAGCATCATAGCTGAAAAGGAGATGCTAAGCGAAGAAATTTACGTGCTTTTACTCTTGGTGTACACTCTCTGTGTTTGCAACAGCCGCTCTGTTTGAGGCTCTATGTGCCTAACCTGATGACCCAGAAAACATCAGAGGAACATTTTCATCACAAAGGCAAACTATGATACTGCAAGGCCTGTAACGTTGAGGAAGCCGTGCAGAACTGGTAGAATTTGGATTTATATGTAATATGGATTTGGGATTATTTATAATGCTTTTTTGAGAATATGAACGTATGGCCATATTTTGTGCTCTTACTATCAGAAAATGTAACAGGTACCAAAGCTCTTGCTGTGAGAATTATTGGATATATATATATATATATATATATATATATATATATATATATATATATATAACTAGATTATTTCTGGCCCTTGATTTTATTATTAATTAAAGGGCTCCCATAAATTGCATAAATTGCATAATTGGCTCTTGTTTAGAAAATTCAAAGTAACTCAATGACCCCTAATATAAAATATAGATATTTTCAGTGTTGGGGTGCTTAAAAGTAGAAAATGTATTACCATTTGTATTTGACAAGGTCTCTTGAGTCACTATAACAATGTATTCATAGCTAATTGAAATTTCCCATTATCTCTTCAACTATGGTTCAATTGATCTGGTTTACGAGGCACAGTGGTAGTTTAAGAATACTTAGATCTGAAATATTAAAAGCTATGACACAAGCAAGTGAAGACTCTTCTTTTTCCTCAGTATAGTGATGGGTTTCACAGTGTCTTGTGGTGCTGCAATTAATTTCTATTGATAGATCATAAAGTTTTAACATGATAAATTAATAGTATAATTTATTTTATCTCTTTCAATGTGTAAATCTCACCTTAGAAAGGCATAGTTCAAGAGCATCAAACGTGTTTCTATGATCATAAAAAGCAATAGAAAGAGATCAATGGAGTGTAAAATTGTGCTCTCATCATAACTACATTTCAGAACATTGCAAGTGCACAAATGCTTTATGGATTTGCTGACTCTACTTCAACAGTGCTGGGTTATTCAGATCTCACTGCCCAAGGCACTAATTGATGCCCTGTTATTGTAACTCAGCCTGGGGGTTATATTAGGGTCATATCTTAATTTAATATTTATATTATAATAATAGTTGGTTCATATTTATTAATAAAATGGAAAAACTGGTGCACTTGGATAAGCCATGTTCAGGCAAATAAGTCAACTCGGTCTTCAGGGCTGTTTTGCACAAGCTTCAAATTTGTGCTATACAGTAATTTTCCCACAAGAATATTCCCATTCAAAATGGCATGCTGGTCAGATTTTACTTGAAGGATTACCAAAACTTTAATGAAAATATTTTGTTATTATCTGATACAATGTGATCACCTTTTAAACTATCTCTTCTTTTGAATAGATTATCTGTAATATTTTTTTTTTCTGGAAGGAAAGATGTGTTATTTACACAGAAAAAAAATTATTGGGAATGAATATAAGAAAATTAAGCAATGATTAAATAAAAAGAGACATATACAAAGATTTTAGGGGCAAATTTGCTTAAGAAATACACGTGAAGAAATACATTACAATGCTCTACTCAAAATGTTGTGTATAGTATTCTTGATATTAAAAAGAAGAAAAGAATGAAAAAGAGAAGAAAAAAAGGCTGGCCAAGTAGTCCAGTGGATTAAAGCACCTTTTAGGCAGACACAGGGCCAGGGATTCCCAGCCCCTACCTGTCGTGCTGGCCGTGCCCCCGGGCCATGCTGAGACAGTGATTGAGACCTGGCACGGTGGAACCATCCTAGCGCTTGGGAGGCTGACAACAGGAGGATCACTACAAATCCAATCGGTGTAGGGAAACCCTGTAAATCCTGTACTACATACATAAAAAAGTATTTAATTTTGAATTTGAACTTCTAAAGAGCATAGTTATGTTTATTTGAAGCCTGCTCATTTGTAATGAATATTCAAATAGTCTGAAAAAAAAAAAAAAAAAAAAAACAGTCGCGCATTGTTTTTGGCTTTTAAAAATGTTTAACCAAGGAAATGAGTTGTGTTGATGTTTCCTATCTTTAAAAACCAGCACATCCACAGCAATACACAACATTTATTTTCTAAGTGTTTGGTATTTGTGTTAGTGTTGCAAGGTATAATTCACAAGGAGAATAAGGATTCACAGTTCCCATGGTACAACTTCAAAACCTATGAGGTGTTTGTGGACATTTCTCCTGCTTTGTTTTTACCTTTTCTTTTTTTTTTTTCTTTTTGAAATTTGTGGTAGTGGGTATTGCTCACTCCCATCAAAAGTAAGAGAAAGCAATAAACATTTCATGAGTTCATTAAAGTTGAACAAGCACTGTGGTGCCTGGAATACTAGTTGTTGCTATAATCCCCTACAGTGGTTCTGGTAGGGTGGCACCTTATTTGTTAGGGTGTGAAGGACAGAGAATGGTCATTGGAATGGGACAAAAGAGACATCCATGCTGAACACTGATAGGTTCTCTGGGCCAAACTCAAGGTCCTTCACGTCTCTTGTGCTGCCATGAGTAACCTGACAATCTCTATCTGAGAAGAAAATAGATCCCAGGAACATGTTACAGCAGTTCACAGGGCATCAGTCAGTGTTAACCATAGTAAAAGTGCAGTATTTTGCTAAAAGTAGAAGATCAAGGTTTAAATGTATGAAATAATTTTTCTTAATTTGATCTTTCAAAATAATTTCTTTTCATGTGAAACCTATTTAACATTTAAGGATGAATGATTTAAGGATGCCACCAGTTATACAAATCCACTGAAGAATTGGTAATATTTATTTCTGGTAATGTAAACATGAACTAAAATTTATGGGAAGGGGTTTGCGTTTTACTTACTTTTGCATTTTACTGATGGCTACATAATTTGATATCAGTAGAAGTCATTGGGAAAGAAAGGAGGAAAGAACTAGTGCAGTCATGTAATGTGGACAGCTGGGACAGCTGCAGGAGATAAAAACACCAATATTTGAGAAGACAATGGCTAATATAAAAATAAAATACAATGATGAAATAAGTTAAAATAAAGATAATGAGATAGCTCTGGAGAAGGTGATCAAGATATGCTACCAGAATATGTTCAACTTTAACGTAAGAGTTATTTTAATCTGAAAAGAGTTGAACTCATGAAATACTTAACTACTTAAAAGAAGACACTCTAAAAATAACTCAGTGGTCAGACACCCATCTTTTGGAGCCCCTCCCATGTTTTCTTGGAGAGAAGTTTGAGCTACACCAAAACTGACATTTTCTACCTAGTGTCCTGAAAGCCCTTTATCTTTCAAGAGTGACTTGTTTTTTAGAAAGTTTTTTTCCTCTTTTTTCATCCCTAAGTCAGCTGTATATTCCCCAAATTCTAACCATGCCTTTGAGTACTAATAATTGAATTTCTCCCAGATGTTTAGAAAATGCACAATGTAGTACAATGTGTGTGTGTGTGTGTGTGTGTGTGTGTGTGTGTGTGTGAATTTATCCTTCACTAATCTAATCACAGCATCCTGGATGAAATTACCTTAAAGAGAATTGATTCAGTATTTCATACATGTTGGTTATGATTCTGTGGTTCTACACCATGGCTTCCAATGATCGAAGACAGAGGCATCTGTAAAAATCCCACTGAATACACACAGACTTTTCCACCATTCTTCTGTAAGCTAAGAAGCATAACTATTTACACAGAATTTAGATTTGGTGCTATGTACAGTCTAGAGATGATTCAAACTAAATGGAGAATGTGTGGAGAATGTATGACTCTTTCATGGAAATAGCCCATTTTATGTGAGGGGATTGATTTTCCACAGATTTAGGCTCTCAAGGGGGTCCTGAAACCAAGTTTTAGATACAAATCTATGTAGAGACAATGCCAGGTTAAAAGCATCATGGAACTGTTGCTAAATATGAGGGGATTTTCTTTCCAATCTAATCTGAGCTTGCCTTTGGCTGATTTCAAGTGTTCCTTTGTATTGCTGTTTAGTATCAGCCTCCAGGTATAAGTGTTTAATTGTATGTCACTCTTGCATAACTGCTTTCTAAGCCTGCTAATACTTCCATTAGTTCTCTTAAATTCCCTTAGTCTAATTTATTTTTCTAGTTTTATGGAATAACTTGTTCTTGTACAATTATCAGCTTGTTCCCAAGATTCTTCTTTTGAATAACTTTGAGATTTTTCTGTTCTGGGATAATGTTCCTTCTGATTACTGCCCACAATTTCAAAGTTTTCAAGTAAGCAACAACGACAACAACAACAACAACAACAACAACAACAAAAAACAGTGCTGAAGGCCTTGCAATTGATGATTCTTTTAGATGCAGTACTATCCGAGTTCCTAGGGCTAGAGAAACTAGGAAGGTGTAACTTTTTTCTTCCATACTGTTGTCTAATATGGAAGGTAAACTTGAGAAAAAATATAACACATCTGAAACACTAAAATTTAACAAATTTCGCAGTGAGAAACCTCAAAACCTTGGACTCAAACTTTCAGTGTATATGCTCTCTTGTATAACTTACTATAGTTGATTTTTTCTCCTAATGGAAAACACAATCTTCTTCAGTTTCAATTTTCTCTGTCATCTCCCATGTACTCAAGTCCTGTTTAAATACCAATGTAAGAATTTCCTCCTTCTTCATAACAGCTTACTATTTTGCCTCCATGATCAAGGACATCCCTTTATTCATCTTCTACCAAAAAGGAAGGATGTCCCTTAAGCACCTTTGAAATGGAGTATGCCACTTGCCCACTTCTGAAAGGAGGGGCACATGCTACAGACCCTAGAGACCAAGATAACAGTTCCTCCTCGTGATAGATCATGGTGCTCTCTCTATGGTGGGAAACACTAAAGACAATGGTTTGGCTTTTATGTGGCTCCTACAGTCTAGGCCTACTCCTATCCTCCAAGGTCACAGCCACTCCTGTTCCATTGCTTTTAACCTGTTCTCAATAACATCTTTTTTAAATATCTCAAGAGCGATAAGTTCCTTTATGTCCATTCCATGTAATACAGTTTAAACTGATTACAGTTTTGATTGCTGAGTAATCTCCCCAGCCCTGCTAAAAAACAATAATATATGGATAAATAAAATATAAAACTCCTTCAAAAATCCACCTGTTGGTTTTAAGTCACAGACTGTAAAATCTTACTGAAGACTTTTCCATCTGGTAAGCATTAAGGGCACTCAAGTGAGATAAGAGAAAAGACTTCTTAAAATAAGATAAGGAATATATTAAACTTTAAAAATACCATGTCAGTGAATAAGCATAAGCTTGAGTGGGCCCCAGTTCTCTCTCCCCTTCCAGGTTCTTCTGTGTTGCAGAGGATCCCTTAAGGTCTCTGTATTGGCAGGTGATGTGTTTCGATCATCAGTACCTTCGGCTGAAGAGAAAAATGGAATCTGAAGGGTACAATATGTACTGGGAAAAGAGAATGTATTTATTCAAAAGGAAAGAGTTACTGAGTTGAAGAGAAGAACAGGAGGGGGTGGGGGAAAGTGATTTATTTATGTATATAAACAGGAGAGCTTGGACAACTGTGTTTTGCATTTCTGCTTGTCTATGGAAAGGAACAGATAATGCTTTAAGTTGTTTTGTCCGCTTTTTTCAATGGTTTGTACTTTTTCTCTTGCAAACCTCTTATACATTTCTTTCTTTTTTTCTTTCTTCTTCCAGTTCATTCATGTATCTGGTAACGTGAATAGCCGGCTTGAAGACAACACTAAGTATTACAGCAAGTACTGTGAAATTTATATTACTTTGTTAAGTGAAATTCTGTATCACTTGTATTTTTCTGTTTTAATTGTAATTTGTACTCAATTTAAAAAACACATACACAAACAAATACCTTTGATTGGCTTTGCTGAACTATAAATAAATATAACAGGCTTGAAAACTATCTGCTTCTTCAGCTCTGAAACCCTATTCTGTCAACTTCTCCTAAGTGATCTGTTTCTTCTTTCTATCTGTCATTTTGTACAGAAGACTTTCCACATGGATATTCCCAGTTACACCTATCAGATTCCATTGCACATATAGTTTCCTCTGCCTTTAAATTCTACTTATTTTTATGAGGTATAGGATTTCCTCCACCATACTGTGCTTATATTAGCTTATTTTACTATGGACTGCATAGTGGAATTCCTGTGCTCTACTCAGGATCTGTCATCTGCTCCTCACCTATCACTTATCATTTCTATAAGCACGATCTGATAAGGAGATATTATTACTTTTGTTTTTCTAGGGCCTCCAAATTCATTAAGAAATTTTGAATTAAAATCACTCCTAAAAATCTCTCTAAGAGAGTCTTGGAAAATCTCTATGGAGAAGAAGGTTAAAGATAATACCAATAAAATGTGCCTGTTGCCACTGCATATAGAGTCAAATGCTTCAGTGGAAGGAATTTTCTCAACTAAGGGTGGGGGAATTTTTTATGATATGATTATTTTCAAAGAATCTTTGCAATGCATTTTTCATCAAAACAACATTAGAGGTTATCAGTTTAGGTTGAGAAAGTGAGAGTAGAGTGGTATGTTGGTTCACACAGGCTTTTGTTTGGCAACAATTTGATTCACAAACAGAAGCAATTGGCAAAATTTTGGTTTTGTTTGAAAACTGAATGTGGTAAAGAACATGACTACTGCCATCCCTTCCACATATACAAAAAAGTACCCTCCTTTTTCAGAATAGTGGAAGAAACTCAATTTGTGAACTGAGGAACCAATGTGTATGTCTGAAATTATAAATGAACATTGGAGGCGAATGTCCTAGAAGGGGTAATGAATGGAGCAGAAACATGTGCACGATGAATGTGAAACATCAAGGACTGACATGGGATCTGTGACTGTCAGCTTCCAGTATAACCAGCCAGCAAGATTCTATGGCTTGTTCTAGCCAAGTTTATTTTACTGAAGGTATCAGAAAAGCTTGACAAGATCAGAATTATACCAAGACAAAGGTTTTGCCAGTCATACAACTGGAAAGAAGAGGGTCAGAGAAAAGAGCAAAGGCAAACAGGCAAATATAATTATGGATTATAATTAGGTACAAGGTAGACTTTGAAGAAATCATAAACCAAGCATTTTGGGAATAGAGGTGAATCATAGTGTTTTTGTTTTTTCTTTTGTTTCTAATTGAATGTGAAAAAAAGATAATGAAGTCTGAGAGAAAGAAGCAGTTGGTATGGGATTATGGAAGGGCTTATCACCAGCTTCATTATTACATATCTGTTGAGAAGATGTAAGAAAATAGACTATGCTATTTTTGAATTTCTAGATAATATGGATTTTTTTTAAAATTTTAGATCATGCTTCTGTTTCAATCAGTTATTTCAGAATTTATCCAATGTAAATCACAGGACCAGTTGTCTGTGTAATATTTTATTTTATTCTTTATAGTTAGCAATAATAATTTTTATCCATTCACTCTTTGGAAGCTACAGTACAGTTGTAATACATATTTATCTTTTACTAGCAGAATGTATTTACTGGGGGAAAGAAAGCTTCTGTCCAAGAGAGGAACAGAAGGGGAGCTCGAGCAGGTTGCCCCCTCCTATTCTTAATTACCTGAAGCTTAAAGTAGAGCGAGAGAAGGAAAATTATGTATTGAATACTTAGTGTGCCATGGTCTTAGATTCATTTTTAAAACATTATCTAATTTGTTCCAAACAATAAGTTTTCATTATAGGCTATGAAATACCATAAGCAATTATTCTAAAATACAGTATTAATATAATAAAGTCCAGGATAAAAAGTAAAAACTAAAATCAACCTAATAATTATTCACTCTAAATTAGTTTTCATAGAACTTTTCTATGCCACCATAAAATTAATCAGTGAGAACACTATTCTAATTATAATAGATCACTTTATAGGCCCTGAGTATATAACCTTGTTATTTAAGCTTTTATCTCTGAAAACAACATCTAATTTCAAAATTGAATGTATAGTTTATTTATCCTAATTGGTAGGAGACAAATACACTTCATCCCTTAAAATAATTTGTATGACGGGATTCTAATTAAAAAAATAAAAGTGGATCCTTTTTATTTCCCACTTAAATCCATTCCATATCCTTCCAAATCCTATTTCATTTTAGTATAAGTTTAATATAGCCAACTGGCACAGGAAAATACCTACAATTGCACAAATTGAGTTATGTTTGTTACAGTGATACACACAACATGTTTAGGTGAAACTATGAGTAGTTTTGTAAAAGAGAGGCAGAAATATCTAATGTAAGACTTACACTTCGGATTGCTCATTTATGACAGAGACCACTAACTAGATGTGGGTTTTGTTGTTGTTGTTCTAGGGCATTATCTAAAGTAACTATTTATGAATGGCTTTTTCATTCATAGGTATGAGAAGGGCTAAACAAGCCTTTATACACTGTACTAAACCAGTACCTGCCATGTGTTTGAGCTGATAGCAGATGTTGCCAGATGTAGAGGACTTCTGAGGTGAATTCCAGTCTTCGCCCAGAAGTTCCAGCATACAGGGAGAAGAAAGAGCAAGCGATAGCACAGATGTCAGGCAGAGATCGGGGCGATCAACTGCTTTATTCTTTATATTTTATTTTTTTTAAATTAACACATACTGTCTGTACATATAAATGAGGAGTGATATGACAAGTCAATGTATGTGTCTAGTGATAAAATACACAACATATACAGAGTACTTTTCATTGCCATCTCATATTTAAAGTTGATATTATAAATTAATAGTACAAAATACAAAAAGTATATGCTTATCCTTATAAGGATAGATCTTTATACATCTTATACTATAGATGTATAAAAATCACTGAATAACATTTAGTACTCCTTGGTTTTCTGGTTATTTTTTCTGGTTATTTTCATGCTTGAAGATGTTGAAGATGGAGATGTAAGTTTAAAGGTCTACTGTATTACATGGAATTCATTTTATTCGTTATTTTGTATTCCACTTCCTGGCCACATCTTCTGACAAATATAAAGAAATGTGGATAATTCCCCAAATGATAAATATCAAATAGCCATAAAAATTTGGAAGGTGGTCATTATCAGAAAATATGAAGCATCTATGTAACGTTCACACACCTTTGCAAAGGATCACTTCACAAATGGAAAACATTCAGAACCCCCAATCAGTAACATGTAAATAAGATGAAAACTGAAATCAAAGTGTTGTTATGAAGAAAGATTCAAAAATTGGGGATGAGTTCTCCACATATGTCCTTGTAGTGACCTGCACACCATTGCATTTAAAGAGTTAAATAAAAACATACAATAGAACTAAATTTGTAGGTGGTTTCGAATATTGAGAGAAGGGAAAAAGTACATCGGAATGATACATAATTTCCTGATTGACATAAAAGAAAAAAATCTAAAATGAAACTAATACTTCATGCAATCTACCGAGGAATACATGACTTTACACATTTGGACACCTTTCGATGAATCAGTAGTAATGACTAGAATAGAAATGTAAGATCTATATTTAGAAGGCTACTAGATACAAGCCTCTGGTTTTGTTTTGAAAGTTTTGCTTTTTCTAGATATGTGGCTCTGGACAATATTTCTCTATCTACACTCTTATTTACCTTATAACTTGATTATTGTTTTCTGTATTTTAAGGAAAGTTCTATAGGGTGTTTAGGGTCTCACTACTAGATCAGACTCCTAATGATCCCCTGTTTATAGCCTTCCAAGAGCTGGGATTTCAGGTGTGCACCACCATGCCCAGTTTCAATTGCCATATCAGTGTGCCTTGGGAGGCTTATAACTTGAAAATATTAAAGTTAAGATACATGTTCCTCAGAAAATTTTCTGAAGATTAATTACATTAGCTATGTATCTATACTAATCTACATATCTAAACTAATTTACATTTGTTTTAATATAGAAATTATGACAAAAATAAATGTCCCAAATAATAAAATAAAACATGAACATTCCAGTTATCCAGCAAATTTTGAGTAACTGTAAGTACCAAGCGAATCAACAAATTAAAATTCTCATTAGTAGTTCAATTATACTTAGCATACCCTTTTCAATGGTTATGTTAAAATACAAAGTAATGTAAAACAATGAAAATTAAGTAATTTTTTATGTATTTTAGGAAAGGGTCTACAGGGTGTTCAGGGTCTCGCTACTAGATCGGACTCATAGTGATCTGCCTGTTTATAGCCTCCCAAGAGCTGGGATTACAAGCATGTGCCACCACGCCCAGTGTCAATTGAAGTCTCAGGGCATCCCACGGGAGGGGCGGGCATGACAGGCCTGGGGAAAATACCTCCAGACCCTCTGCTTGCTTGCAGGTGCTTTAATCCTCTGAGCTATTTGGCAGCCCTATTTCAAGTTTAAAAACAAATCTGAGTAACCTATAGCACGAACACATATTTTGACTATACTGTTCAACCAGCTTTAAGGAAGAATATTACTGCCAACTTTTTTCTTGCCAGCAGTTAGCTTTTTATATGGCAAATTACAACTGGTAATGTTTTAAACCGAGAGGAAGAGAATTTCCCCCTACAAGAATGTTAGCCTCACAAATCCATGCATGTTGTTCTTGTTTTACTACTAATATATTTTTAGAGATTACAGTTTTATCTGATGCTTAGTATGTGACCAGTTAATTTGTTTTTAAGAAATAAATGAAGGGGTGTGTCTGGAAGCTGTAAATTAACAAAATATACAAGGATAAGTGATTAATCTGGCTATATTGAATTATGCATTTTAAAAATATAAGTCTGCATTTAAAATTATTGTAGAGTTCTCCAAAGAAATAAAAGATTTAAGAGAACTAAAGTCAAAACTATAATAGATTTGAAATATTTTGAATGGATTATTTTAAGCAAAATATCATAAAGATACTTTCCCTAAAACATACATGAAAATTGTTCCATTCTCTTCATAATGTCATTGTAATTCATCAACTCATTTAGTTGGAGTGTTTCAAATTAATTTCCATACTGCAGATAATTAAAATGTCATCTATCTCAAAGATATACCATTTTTTCCTAAACATTTTCTAGTCGTGTTTACGCCTCAGAAGACAAAATATAGCATCACTGATGTCATTTTATTTATTTTTATCATTTCAATTATATTTAGATTAGCTTATTGCAATAGAATTATTTAAATGATTCTTTTAAAAGTGATATAATGTGCATACTATAACATTTACCACTTTATTTGTACAGTTCAATTAGTTGTAGTAAATTTAAAGAGATGTGCGACCATCATCAAAATCCAGTTTAAAACATTTTCATTTCCCTTTAGAATCCCTCTTGGTAGTGTGCACAATGACTCTTCTGGTTGGTTCACAGCCTCGGGTAATCACTTTTTGACTCTATGGATCAGGTTTTGTGAATTTTCATTGTAGATGGAATCATGCAGTATGCATGATTATGTTGTGCTAAATTATGTTGTGCTTCTCTCAGTTAGAATGTTTTCAATACTTTTATTAGTTTGTTTCAGGCTTTACTCTTTTAAATTACTGGGCAATATTTGCTACGGTTTAGAAGAGTGTACCCTGAAGAGTTTCATTTTGATGTGGCACTATTGTGAGCTGGCTTATCCTTTCAGAGGTGGGGCATGGTGGCAGTCTACACCACGGGTGTCCTGTGCAGAAAGGGTACTGTAGGAATCTGTCCCTCTCCTTTTCATTTCCGACTCACAAGGAGTGAGAAGTCTTAAATGTGCCTCAAGTTCTGGTCATGAGGTATTGCCATAGACCAGTGTCCACAGGACTAACTGTGCTTGACCTGTAAGTCAAGAAAATATTTCATAGTATAAGTTATATTAGGTATTTATCATAGACATAGAGGATGTCTAAAGCAGTTTTTGTGTGTATATACAATTTTTTCATCCCTGAACTGGTTAATATGACTTATTCCTAATTTTTGTTTATAGAACATTGGAGTATTAGTGAATATCATTTTAGAAATTTTGTCTAAATGCCTGTTATTGTTTTTGATTGGGAGAGAGGACTTAATGAACTCCTTGCTTGGGCAGTATGGTTATGAAAGGATTCAGAGAAAGATAACATTAGTGAGAGCTTAAAAATGAATGGGCCTTCTCACTGAACAAACTGAGTAATAGGAGAAATGAAAGAAAGGAAAAAGATATATTTAGGAATATAGGCAGAATAGTTTGCAATCGATTTCTGCTAGCCTTTTGAAAGGAGCAGTTAATACTTAATTTTTTTCTTTTTACTTTTTTTGTCTTCTTTTGAATTTCTTACAATACTTTTGTTATTATTTTGCTTTTTCTTAAAAATATCTTGCATGTTTATATCTGATAACTGCAACAACCAACAACTAATTTGATGATAACATTATGTAATACAGCAGCCATTATTGAATTCCTATTACTTTATTTAGTGGAATTTGTATTATTTCTAGTGCTATTTTATTCTAGCACTAGAATAAAATATTCCTTTCTAAAGAATAAAAAATGAATGGGCCTATGTATTGTTTCTTTACGGAACATGGGTTATTATGGATCTACACTTAGGAAAATTTACCAAAATCCAGCTAAAATCTAGGTACTTATTTCTTAACTATATTTAATTTATATAAAATAATTAGTAGAACCCTGAGGGGACTTGACTGACCTCATCAGACACAAAAGCCACAGTTTTTTACATAGGTCTTGCTTTATCTCTGTCTTAACCATCGAGATGAAAAGTATAAAAATAAGGTATATAAAGTAAAGCCATACTAATATGCTAAGGTGTAAATGGATCTAGTCAAGAAATTCTGTGGATAACCCACTGCTATTGTGGACTATTGGACTGTGTTGGAATGTTTCGCTAAATTCAAGCACCTATAATAATTGAATGATAATAGAATAACCATCTCTGACAGGACTAAACAAAAAAAAGGGGATACAGAGGAAGGACCATTCTGTGTTTATATATACAGTTAGGATAAATATGCAGTTCCTTTTGCATAATTCTATAAGAAGAAAGATTTGCACTAATAATGTTTGGACAGGAGATCCTGTCTGCTTCATGTACTATGGATAACCACTAGAAATATAACAATGTAAAAAGTATTAATTATTGAAACTGTACTATAATTCAGCTTTAAAAAAAGATAGGTATACACTACATTCTCTTAATTCAATGAAAAGAGGGATCTGCTCTAATAGTGTTTGTAAATAAAATATCATGTCTGCATCTTGTATAACAAATAACCACTAAGAAAACAATACGCAATGTATTAATTATTGAATCTGTCTTACTAATTTGATTTGAAACTGTCTCATTGCTATTTGTTCTTCAATAAAATTATGGCAAAAAATAAAATAATTGAATAGAATGCATAGAAATGGTCACAATTATATATAGTTGATTGTTTTTTTAAATTCCAGTCTGAAAATGTTCTTGATCAAATTGATTCCATTTTCATTTAACATTTAAGACCTTGTTTTTCTATGTAGATCGTGTTGACATTGAACTTACTATATAGTGCAAACTGGCTTCAAGTTTGTGGAAACCCTTCTGTATCAGCCTCCCAAGTTTTGGGATTTTAGGTATGTGACATCATACCCAATCATTCATTTGTGTTTAATATAGTCATTAGGATTTTTGGATTTACATCTGCATTTTTTTGGCAGAACTGAGGATTGAACTCAGGCCCTTGTGCTTGCCAGGGAAGTGTATATTCCACTGAGCCATCTCCTTGGCCCCTTCACATCTGCATTTTTACAACTGGTGCAATGTAATTCATTCTGCCTGAACTTTGAGATAGAATTCCTCTATACTTCTTCTGACTCCCTTGTGGTGTTTATTTTGGATTCCTAAGAAGTAACAAAATTCCAATTAATCTGAATTGAGAAACAGATAAGCAAAAAAGAACGAATTTATTCACATCATTAAAAGTTTATCTGACATCAACTACTTTGAAGATAACAATATAAGAATCGCTGTTAATTTCCTATCATCTTGTTTTGAAATTCTGTCACTTTTAATATTGTTCAATTTTTTCTCATATATATGTATATATACATATATAAATGTATATATATATATATATATATATATATATATATATATATATTTAAAAATTCAGTGACATAACTAATTTATGTGGTGCTGTTTTTCATTATTCTGTATGAGTTTTATCTCAACAGCAAAATTGTCAATATGAGATACAGGCTTCTACTCTATCTTCTTGATTTCTAGAGAAAATATTAAGCTTTTCCACAAAGTTTAAAGTAAAATAATGGCAAATATTGACTATATCTTATAACAATGCATCACTATGGCCAGGAGAGTGGGTTAATCTTATTAGTTAGTCTTGAATTACTAATTTTCAATGGAGCCACAAGGTGTCATAACCCCCTTTGAGAGCCATAGTATTAGAAACAAATACAGTGCACTGGCCCAAACAGTAGCTTTTTGAGTAGCACTTTATCATACTTTTCATTCTCTTTTTTAGTGGTTTAGAGTAGTGTTTGAGATGGGGTCTTGTTATGTAGTTCAGGTCTTGGATGTATAATCCCCCCACTTCAGCCTCCCAAGAGCTGGAATTACAGATATGTGTATCAGTATATCTTGCTTCATTTTGACATTCTTAGCTTGGATTTCTTTCACTGTAATAATAAAATCTAAAAGACGGTGGCAGTGTCCTGACTCGTAGTGCCCTCCCATTACTCATTTAATAGTTCCTAGAGAAAAATAGAAACTTTTTGAAGACAGAAGCAGCATTTTGAAAGTCTTTACAATCTTGTGCTTCCACTGAAATTAAAATGAGATTAAGAAGAAAAATTAAGGCCAGGGATATATCTCAGTGGCATGAGTGTCTGGCAGATGAATCTCCAGAATAAAAAAAAAAGAAGAAGGAGAAGGAAAGGGAGAAAAAGGAGAAGAGATTATAATACTCAAATATATATATTTGAATATTCTGTGTGTGTGTGTTTGTTTACATATGTATGGACATGCTCTCTCTTCCTCTTTCTCTCTCTCAGTGGTTTCAGATTTATAAACCATTGTAGACATTCTTATAAAGTGGGCAGTCATCCTAATAAGTGATGAAGTCTATTTTCCTAACTGTTCTGACCAGTGTGGTAGAATTGATATTGTCTTGTTTTAGTAATTACCTATAAAACTGATTTAGCTCTTGCCCATATCTTGGAATGCAGGTACTATGTTGGAGGAAAGTTCAGACTTAGGGTGTGGCAACACAGGACTTTAATTCCAATGCTTTGGAAGACTGAGGTAGGAGGCTTGCAAATTGATGACAGGCTCAGACAATATAGCACATTAAGAAGACCCTATTGCAAAATAAAGGTTAAAAATCGGTTAGAAATGGAGCTCACTATGAAGGATTTAGGTTCAATATACAGTCCAAAAAAAGAAGGAAATCTCAGAGGGTGCCGAGAAGTCACATGGAGATGTCTGGAGAGCTAACACTAAGTACAGTCTCAGCAATACCAAGAACCAAAGGCCAGACATGTGGCTAGTGAGGCTCAAATGATTGCAGCGCTGACTGGGGGCGTCCTGAGATCCCCAGGGGAGCAGAGCTGTGTGGTTCGTTATGTTAACCTGACCTACAGGCTATCCTAAGGATTAGTAGAACACATTTCTGGATATACCCGGACATGTGGGGGCAGGTCACTGCTCGCCAGCTCTGCCTCCCCAGACACTGAGGGAAGAGTCTGTGCTCTGCCACGCCATCTGCGACGATGGTTCTGCCTCGGGTGTGGCCCACCATGGACTGAATCCCCTGAAACCAAGTACTTGAGCTCTCCTCCTTGAAGTAGTGGTACTGCAGAGGAGCCTAACAAAAAACCAAGTAACTCCACAGACCTGTGCTCACTTTGTAGACGTGTGAGGAAAATAAATATTGTTGTTGTTTGTAGCTATCACATTTTGGATTATTTATAAATTAGACACATTCACTCCAGTTGAGGGCTGTGTGTGTTTTTAATAATGCCTATTACCTGTCTATATTTCTATAATTCAGCTATGAAATAAATTATGTGTAATAACCTATTGGCAGCTTTCACTGTGAAACTGTGAAACCACAAGATAATAAAGAGCTACTGGCAACTAATTCTTGAAAGGAAAAAAATATGGTGACTTCATTTACATTGATAGTTTGATATATTTGATTCAGCAAGACTGCAAAATACACTGCTATACATGCTTTTCACATTAAGAATTGAAACTTGTTTTAAATTGTTTTAAGGTTAAAAGGCTGCCTGTACCCAAAAGGAACCAAGACAAAACATGTACTTCAAGTGCATAATTCTATACGGTTACTATCTCTGAAAATATGATTTATTTCATTTTGGCATTTATTAATCATATGCACTAAGATAATTACTTAAATTTCACATATCCTCATTTTGGGTGGACCAATTTAACTGTAATAAAAATATTATTTTAAATTTAAAACATCAGTTTTTCTGCATCCACTACCTTACTCTCTAGCAAATTAATTTCATATTTATTAATTTGAGAAAACTGCTGCTTATTAAGCAGAAAAGCGCTTTGACATGTATTTGACTTGTACTTGGCCTAATGTACTCTAAAAAGACAGGAATAGTAGTCATTTTCAGTGATTAAAATACTAACAAATATGCAGCTCTTCGGGAAAGCAAAAGATGTAAGATAGATGCGTCCAGAAGAAATGAGACACAATGATAGATCCAAACCTTCCTGGGATGCTGTACAGAACTCCATTTTTCTATCGCTGAACCAAAGCCGCATTATCTTAATTACATGTGTGTTTGTTAATGTCTTAAAATGGTTTTGGAATCACTAATTTTGTAGAGCTTTTCTATTATGTATTGTTTTTCAAATGTGTTGCATATGGAACCCATAGCATTATATTAGAACCTCTAAATTTATTTTTTTTATTTATTTTTAATTTCATTGAAGTACAAATATCAATCAGACAGTTTTATGACACCTTAACAAGACAGATTCAATAGATTAATACATTGCAAACTGTTTTCATACTGTTTTGGTATCGTACAAGGTGCATACATGATATTATACTTACAGGCATTGTTATAGCAAATGTCACTTACCAGTAAATTAAGAGTGTAGCTGTTTACTTATTTTTATACCAAAAAAGAATTATATCAAAAATGCAATAATTATTTTCCTAGTGGATGACCATAGTACTAGAAGCCAACATAATATCCTGTCCAGCCACCATTAGTGCAGATCTTGCCTCTCATAGGATTATGTAGAAGCACAGTGTTATCTATCCCAACTGTACTGTCTATACACACACATCATGATTTTTTCTTCCTATACCCCTTCCTTTGTCTACACCTGTCAAAGGTGGGCACTCCACTGTCATTCAACTAACTTAGGTGCTTGAACTTGACTACACAATCCAACACAGTCCAGCATTCCATAACAATACTGAATTATTCAAAGAAGTTGTCGCCCATAGCCATTTACAGCTCAGCTTAATATTATGGCCCCCGCGAAGTATACTTCATTTTTATACTTTTCTGCTGGATGGTTAAGACCTAGATAGAGCAAGACTTATATACCAACACATGAACTTTATATTTCCTATGTGGTCAGTGAAGTCCCCTCAGGGTTTATCTTGTAGTCCTGTACATTATTCTGCAGATCCTTTGTCTGTGTCATCCATGTGGATGAGTCACAGCCAATGCTTGACCAGTTTGCTCTCCGTGAGAGCCTGAGAGAATGTTTTCTCTCCATGTGACTCTCCCCAGGCACACTATAGAACTTCAGTCTCTTTCCTCTGTGGCTCCATAATCTCCTTGTTCAGAAATTTGGAGCTCAACTGAGTTTCATGATGTTGCAGTACAGGTTCTCCTGTGTCCTGAGTCTTCACTGACCTTGAAAGGTTAGAGCCAAAATGTTTGTTGGCCTTGTGGTTCTTCTATTTCTCCAACTCTGATTTGTGAACTTAGGTTGTTAACCATCCAGAAGAAAAGCTGATTAGTATCCTGCAGCATATGCCATTCACTTTGCCTTATCTGACTCAATTGATTTTAGTTGTTGTGCATTTCCTTTTGTATTTCTGCTTTTCGCTTGTTACACTAGGGAGACTATACGATATTTACACATGTGTGTCTGGTTTATTTCACTTATGAGTATATGTTCAAGTGGCATCCACTTCAGTATAAATGCTTCAAACTTATCATTCTTAATAGCTGAGTTATATAGAAAATATATAGAAATATAGAAATATTTATAGAAATTCCATTATATAGAAATACCACATCTTTTTCAACCATTCCTCATGTGATGGACATCTTGGTTGTTTCCAAGATTTTTCTATTACACATTGCGCTGCTATAAACATAACCTCTAAATTTATTTTGACTTTAGCTGTATTTTCTCTATTGTCATTGGATGTATTTATGTTTCAATGTTGTTGTTATTGTTATATTATTATATAGTAAAAACAGTTTCTGGTTTTGCTTATCTTTAATATTTTTAACTTTCATGTCAAAAGTTTATATTTCCATCTGTACCAGTTTAGAAATATGAACAAACCTTTTCTAGTTTCTTGTTAATTAAATTTTGATGATTCATTTTTTATATTTTTAAGCCATATATTTTCTATTTCGTAGCATTTCAGTTTTTCCTACAGATTCTCAAAGGCTTTCTTTTCTGTTATTTCCTATTATACTTTGTTTCTGGATGTCTCCCTGAAGCTTTATGCATTTATGGGTGGTGGACATTTTAGAAGTGGCTGAATCTAGGTTTGGATTGATTCATGGACCAATGCTGGGATTAGGGATATGAGTGCTACCCTTTCCCTAGTTTGGGTAACCTATGTACAATATGAGACAGAGGGGCTAGGGAGATAGCTTGGTGGTTTAAACTCTTGGCATGGCAAGTGCAAAGACTGGGTTTGATCTACTGCACCACTTAGGGTGCTGGCTGCTTGCCAAGCTGGCCACTGAGAATGGGCGTGGTGTCGCACACGTGTAATCCCAGCACTGGAGGGGCTGAGACAAGAGGAGCACTAGAAGTCTGAGCTGTGTAGTGAGACCCTGTACCAAAGATATTAAAAAAGATTTTAAAGATATCAGCATGAGACAGAAAGTGGCACTTCTCTTCTTTTTGTTACTGGGCATGTTTCTTCCCCTCTTTTCTGCTGCCATGAACTGTGGCCCCTCTGCTATGTGCCGTCCTGCCTTAGAGCCAACCCCTGATGGATGGAAATCTCCACAATATATGAACTAAGTAAACATTTCCTTCTGTAATCCTAGGTGTCAAGTATTTTGTCTCGACAATAAGAAAATTAATAAAGACATATCCTTATGAAATGAAAATATTTAAAAGTATACTTTTATGAATTATGGCTATTGTATAAGCCTTTCATAGTGATTAAGAAAAACAAATATATTTCAGATTTAATATTTAAATCTCTAATATAATTGACTCTGGTTTATTGAATGGTGATAGACATTGGTTTAAGTTAACCTCTGGTATGAGGAAAGTCAGTTTTTCTAGCACCATTTTAAAGAGGCTATGTTTCTTCAAGTGAATGTGTTTGGCTCCTTTGTCAAAGATAAGGTGGCTGAACTTGTTTATAAGTTGTGTCTGTATCTTCTCATCTGTTCCATGGCCTTGTCTTTATGCCAGCAGCATGCAGATTTTATCATAGTAGCTTTGTAGTAAAATTTTTAACTTGTCTTTGATTGTTACAAGGTCTCACTGTGCAGCTCTTACTTGTAGCGATCCTCCTGTTTTCAGCCTCCCCAGTGCTGGGATTACAGAGGTATGCCGCTACGCCCAGACGCTGTGGCTGGCTCGGCCTGCAGCATAATTTAAGGTCAGGGACTGTGATACCTTTTGCCTTTCCCATGTTGCCCATGATTGCTTTTGATATTCTGGGTATCTTCTGGATCTAGATGAATTTTAGGAATGTTTTCTCTGGATCTGTGAATTGTGCATATGATATTTTAATTGAGATTGCATTGAATCTATATAACTATTTTTGGAGTATGACCATTTTTACAATATTAACCCTGAAACACTAAATCTCCTGAAGAAAAAAAAATGTAGGCAGAAATTTTAAAGACATAGGGTAGTTAAAGAGTTCAAGAACAAAAACCAAACTGCACAGAAACATTTCAAAGAATCAACAATTGGGATCTCATTGTTTTGAAAAGTTTCTGAACTTTGTAAGAAATCAGTAACAGGATCCATGAACTTGGAAAATATTATAACCAACTACTCTTTTGATAAAGGCATTCTACATAGACTACAAAGAACTAAAACAAAAATCAAGCCTCCACAAAATCAAAGACCAAATTCTAAAATGCACACCTGAGGTGAATGTAGACTTCTCAGAGGAAGAAATACAGATGGCAAGTAAATATATGAAAAAATGTTCATCATCATTGGTCATTTGAGAAATACAAATTAAAATAACCCCAAGTTCCATTTTGCCCCAGAAAGAATTTCTGTCATCAAGAGGGCAATTGATTACACATGCTGCAGGGGTTGTCAGGAAAAAAGGAACCCTTCTGCATTGTTGGAGTAAGTGCAGACTGGTACAACTACTATGAAAATTGGTGTGGAGATGCCTTGAAAATCTATGATTGGGCATCCATGCAACCCAGCTATTTCCCTCCTGGGTATTTTTTCAGAAAAACTCAAAATGTCATACTACAGCAATTAATGTGCACCTGTGCTTATAGCAGCAAAATTTGTCACCACTAAATCTTGGAAGTAACCCAAATGCCCATCAACTGAGGAATGGATAAAGGTGATGTGACATTTTCACACAAAAGATCATTATTCAGCTATTAAAAAAAGGATAAAAGGAGGCTTTTATCGATAAATGGATGCAGCTAGGCCGTACTCTTAAGTGAAATATGGCAGATCCACCTATGCATAGCATTGTCTCCTTAGTGTAAGAACCTGAAAGAGTAAATAAATTCTGAAAAGTGGTATAGATACTGTGAAAAGGGAAAGAAACTGTTCAAATGGGAGGACTTAATGACTTGTAGAGGACAGGAGAGTGAGAGGAGGAAAGATATCTATTTATGTTCATAACCAGAATGGTTTGGATAATCATACTGTGGATTTCTGCTTGTCAGTGGAAAGCAGCAGTTAATGCTGAACATATTTTGTAGTTTTTTCATTTTTTTCTCTCTTCTTAATTTCTTATATTTTTTCTTTCAATTATGCAAGCATATGTCTATTAATCTGAACAACCAATTTGAAGATAATACTGAGCAACACAAATACTATCAAATTGATGTTTTTAGTGAAATTCTGTATCATTTATAGTATTTTGTGTTTTGATACTATATTATGCTCTCTTTAAAAACGTAAGAGAAACAAAGTGTATAAAATTTAATATAATTCCTGTTCAATAATATGTGTTTAATAAATATTCATTTTACTGATTATTTATAAAAATGTTCATAGAATTCTTAATTCTGAGGCTTTATTATATTGTCATTCTGAAAGTATAGCACCCCATGCATGGAGCAGGTATTGATTTTTGAAACTTCATTCCATTTTATATTTACTTTTTATTCAGGGTCTGACCACTGCGTTCCCTCTGAAACATTGGTGCTTTCTACTTTCCCAATCAGATATCTTACTTCATATTCTGTTTTGATACTTGCATTATATTATGTTCTAATGTCATATGCATATGTGGATTATATTGCTTAACAAAAACTAATCAAGAAGTTACATAGGTAATGTTTTCTTGTGCTATACCTTTTGTGCTTCATCTTTCTCTATTAAAGTCAAGATACTTGATATTTCAGGGAAACATATTCCTTTTTTACTGTTATGCTGTGCTTCCTCAATCTGCAATGTCCACTGTCGTCCATCCTTCCCAGACACAGTCCCTTCTTCTTGCACTGCCTTTTAAAGTTACACCAAGCATTTCTATTTCTTGAGATATTTTCCATGTCGAATCAACTCTGTACTTGATTGTAACTCACTTAGTATTTGTTAGGACTGTTCGTTTGATATTTCTCCTTTAAGTTGTATCTTCATTTTCCTGTTAAGTATGTCACATATCTGAGATTTTGGAAAGAAGAAAATATATTGTGGCTATGCAATCACACTCTTTTATGTCCTAAAAGATAATGAAGCCCATGTTGTGTGGTAAACAAAATAAGCATGGAAAAGTTAGAATTGTTCTCATGTATGGGTAAGAAACAAGACAAGTTGCTCTGCGTGCAGATCAGGGGACGAAGCTGAAAGCTGATGCATCATTAGCTAGGGCAGCAGTCAGTGTCAGTCTGAAGGAAAACTGCAAGTCAGAAGGCTGCAAAACAGATGGAAACATCATCCAGGAAACGGACGTCAGTGTTATTATTTTCTGCCCCAGTAGGCCTCAGATCTCCCTCTATATTTTTCTACAAAGGTTTACAGATTTCAAATTGATAAGTCTTTTAGGTTTATTTCAGACTTTCTAAAAACTGTTGAATACCTTATGTTTTTTCAAGGAGTTCAAATGATTTATGAATAAACAGTTGTTGAAATCCACCAATAAATTACATTGTATTGTCCTACATATTTGAAAGTGTGTTTATGAATGGCTGTGTGTATGCATGCATTTCATGTAGAGCATTTGAGAGGGAGAATGGAGACTTACACACTGCATCCATGATTTACATATTTATTCTTAGCTTTTTCAGTTGTGCTGTGATTGGCATCAGAGCTGTAGGCTCTCTTCTCACACATCCCTAATGTTCAGAATGGTGAGGCTTGTGGACTATATCATTCATCAGAGATTTTTACATATTGGATGGACATAGATTAAAAACCTTGGCTTATTGTAAGAATGATCTCTCACCGAATGATTAGTCTTTGTGAAAAGAGAGTGCCAGCTGTTGGGTGGCTCATGGAGTAAATGAAACATGTGTTATAACATGATTATAGCAATGATTAAACTATGTTTTCAAAAGTGAAGAAATAAATCAACTCTAAATTAAGTCATAATGCATGCTTCAATCAGTGAGGAAAGCAATGTAGCCTACAGGCTGAAGTCCAACAAAAATCAAGGGACACAAATCAGTGGGTTCACTTGGATGCAATGCCAAACCATCCTAGGATTAAAGTTTACATGAGGAGACAGCAGAGTGGCAATGGGGGCTGAAGCCAAAGAGGGATCTGACCACTAATAGTGCAGTATTATGTGGGATTGGGAGTCTTGGGTAATTACAGAGGTTGTTGAAGTGTACAAAATGGTATGAATTGAGATTCTTAGAAATTGTATTTGCTAAAGTAAAAAATAAATAGGAATTAATTATCAAAGAGGAAATAAGAGGAGATGAGCACCGTGTACCCTTATTTTCCAAAATGAAATGTATCCAATCTCATCAATGGGGATTTTGAACCTCTTAGCATGACAGGAGGCAGTATTATCAGAGTACCTTTTATGTAGAATGAGAACATGAAGTGCTAGAGATATTGAAATAGTGGTTCCTGACATATATAAAGAGTGTGGGATAGGTAAGTCAAGAATGTCTTTCTTGATGAAATAGAAGAAGAAATTACTGAGACATACGAAGATTTGAGAAAAAAAGCCATAAGAAGGTCTAGTTCAGTGGAAATATTTGTCTCTCCCTAAATTCTCCCCAACCTACATAGAGTGAAGTTGAACAAAAAACAGTACTAGTTAATATAAAAAGTGAACAGTAAGAATCAAGGTAGACTCAAATCATGAATACAGAGACAAAATTCAGAAGTATTTCATCATTTTGAGTATACTTGGAATTAGCACTCTTAGAATTTTGAACATGTATAATTAGCTAATATGAAGCTGGTGAATATTTACAGGATACTTAATATGTTTTTAAGTCTTGGGATATTGAACTAAAATATATACCAATATCTAGATCTACATCTAGATCTACATCTAGATAGATATCTAGATAGATAGATAGTTAGAGAGACAGATAGATGATAGATAGATAGATAGATAGATAGATAGATAGATAGATAGATAATCTATCGGTTACAGAAAATCGCTTTCAATAAAATAATAGCCTGAATAAAAACATGTGGGTAGTTAGATGGATAAATCCAGAAGAATGCCAAAAAGGAAATCAAGCTTGGAATAACAGAATATCTTGTATTCACAAGGAATATATATGAGGATCTCTGTCAAAGTGTTTATCAAGCCAGGTCTTTACATAAAAATGGTAGCAATGCTTAGAGATCGTGGAGAGGGAAAAATTCTCAGAATACAGCATGGAACAATTTGAAGCAATATCGTACAGTGTCTTACAGCATAGTTTAAAGCACCACGTGAGCCTGCTTTGTTTGTTTGTTTATTCACTCATTTATTCATTTTTTTATGTGCTTAGTACAGGGGCTACAGGGATTAGTACACAGATCAGACTTGTAGTGGATCTCCCTGTTTGCAGCCCCCCAAGCACTAGAATTAGAGAAGTGTTCCACCACGCTCAGTCTGATTTGCGGTCTCAGCATGCCCCAGGGGCGGGACTGGCATGGCATCTCCAGGGATCAAACTCCCAGCCTCTGCATCTGCCTAAGCAGATGCTTTAATTCACTGAGCTATGTGGCCGGCCCTGAGTCTGTTTTAATTAGCTGTTCAGCTCTTAGTCTACTTGTACTATTTCCTCATTGCTGGAACAAAATACCCAATGCTTATAACTTATTGAAGGAGAGGTTTATTTTCTCTCAGACATACAGTTCATGGTCAGCTGACTCCAAGGCAGAGACAGCTTGGCCGAGGGATACTGGGTCAGAAAGCTATTTGTGTCACAGGGCAGGAGCTGGGGCTGGAAACTCATCCCTCCAGGTCTCACTTGAGTGACCCAACTTCTAGCAGGCCCAACACCTAACACCACATTGTGCATGACGTCACAAGTGGATCAGACTGCTGCTGAGTGTAGCACCCTCAGTACTGCTGTCACTTCCCGAAAGCCCCACCTTTGAACACATGAGTCACTTGGGGAATACTCAGATCTGAGCCCTAGTGCAGTTCCTACTAGCTCTTCTCTCTGCCATCCTTATCTTATCTCCAAAGCTTCTCACCTCTCTGGAAGGATCAAAGTGGAAAATTATTCAACACTAATGCAGAAAGACTGGAAATGAGATTTCAAGTAGGTTTTCTTTCCCAATTACGATAAACCAGAAGCAGAGGCACATAATAGAGTAAAGAAGAAAAATGGGAAATCTTTTCCATGCTGAAGAAAAAAACACTTGATGGTGATGACTGGATACCAGTGAAAGGGGATGTAAGTGACATACACAATCAGAGATCCTAGACTAGGACCATCTGAGTTTATTCCTATGGAGCATGCATGTGTGTGTGTGTGTGTGTGTGTGTGTATGAATAAAAATAAAAACAAAAGCAAATAATGAAAACAAAGACAGAAACAGAACATACAATAATGCATATGGTGAAGAATAGAAAAATGAACAATGATTGTTATATTATGTATTGCTATAAGCAAATCTGTTGCTCAGATTACCAGATATAAGTATGCAAGATGGACAAATAATTCAACATTAAGTCTTCCTTTATTTATTTATTTATTTTTAATGTCTTTGGTATAGGGTCTCACTACCATCTTGGGCTCCTAGTGATCCTCCTGTTTTCAGCCTCCCCATCTGGGATTATAGGTGTGTGTCACTATGCTGGGATTCTGTTAGCCAGCATGCCCTGGGACTAGGCTAGCGAGCAACTCTTCCTTTCAATAAACCTTACTTTTTTCTTGTCTATTTTACTTTTTAATTTATTTTAAAAAGAGTGTACTAATTGGTTAGAAATTTAATGGTACATATTTAGAAGAACAAGATGAGAAATATTCAACCATGGTTCAGATTACAGATATTAGCATATATTTTTAATGACTTTGGCTACTAAAAGACACTGTTCACCAGGGGACTTGTTAACCTCTAATAGCATTCAGCGCACTTACACTTAACTGTAAGACATTTTGAAATGAAATTTTTGGAAGCACTTGGTATATGAGTCCCATGTTTCAAGCAGTAGAATATAAAACATACAATGAACACACACAAATTACATATTGCATTGTCAGTATGCACCCATATTCCGTGTACCATAAATAAGTGTATTATAGTATGTAATCCATTTATTACAGAGGTAGAGAGTCCAGAATGCTTGAAATCTGCACATTTGAGAATTTATTCTGGTGCAGTGAGTTTTGGAAAAAAAAAAAACATTGTTTTTTCAATATTCAGGGGGTCATTTGCATGAAGTTTGTCACTGCAGATGTTTAAAAGCTGAAGTGCAGGATAAGGCCCATGTGTTATAATTAATACACTTGTGATGTTAGTATGAGTCTTCTTGATCTGGACAGAAGTGGATGACAAATGCCATTTGATCCTTTTAAGTAAGTATTAAAGTTTATGCCAGCTTTACTGTGCTCTAAGTTTGAGGTTATTAGTTAACCTAGAGAACAGTTCCATTTTGTGATTTTTAAGCACAGGAGTAAAGCACGGATCACATTCAGCAGATGAAGCTCCTGGGTGTTCAGGATTCAAATTGTTAATGAGGAAGAGACTCACTTGAGACTAAAACTAAACATCATTAATGCAGGGAAGAGGACCACACCATGGAGTGATGCCTCAATTCTTGACTGATTGTCTGAGCTGTTATCTCCTGCTGAGCACATGCCTTTGGGTCCTTTCCAGTGAATATCCAGACAATAGGTTAGGTACTGACCCTGCTGTGTTCTCAGCTCTCTGGGAATTCTCAAGAGATAACTTCACACGGAGAGCATCCATGGAGTAAAAGAGACCCCTGGGAGCCATATCGTGCTCCCTTCAAGAGCAAATGCCTAGTAGGGCTATCCTGGTATTCCTATTGCTTCACTAAAAAGCAAATCCACAACTCTTTCCCCGGAGAGACTCAACTCAGTAATCATTTTCATCTATAAAAAGGTTCTACAGCTGTGCTAAGGACATAACATGAAGATGTGAGACTGCTTCAGGATTTCTACCTTAGAATAACAATAGTAGAATTTCTAACCTACAAAACAAAAGCCTAGTATGCTTCACATAAGCCCCACAGGCATTATTTTCCTATTTCCCAAATACTATTTAAGGAATGAGATTAAAGTATTATCATGAAGATAATATCTATATCTACATCTACTTTATTTATGTTTCCAGTTTATAAGAGTGTGATTTTAGCTAGTAGGAAGCACAGTTCTGCTGGTGGATAATGTACAAGTATATTTACTGAGGGAGAATCCTAAAAGATTTTATATGCAATGACAATACTACATGAAGAATTGTGTGCTTTTACTGTAAAGTTAAATCTCATGGTTTCAGGAAGTACTGGATTATGCTTTGTGTATACTACAGGCTCAAACATTTTTGATAAATAAAATGAAGAAATGATTGCATTCCTTATACACCAACCTTTTCTTTTATCAGGCATAGCTACTTGAATTCATTGTCCATGGTGAGACACTTAATTCAGTGTAGCATACGTTCTCTCTTACCTAGGTTTCTTGAAGAATGGGTATGAATAGAATAGAATGAAATCACTCTCTATGATACTGAGCTTAGTAAACTGAAAGTTGTATCAACCCATGGATGCTATCTTTGACACCATAACATACAGGTATAAAAGAAGTATTTGACATAAAGCTAAATATTACCTCTTCTTGATGTTTTACTTGGGAAACCAAATGTTGGACTGTGTGTCCAAAAGAAACAAAGAAAAAAATTGCAGATAGCTGGCAAGGCTAGGATGTAGACTTATTCTCTGGTGCATAGATTAGTGGAAGTACTTGCCATCAAGATGCATAGTGATAAATTAGAGCTTACTCTATCTTCATGCATTTTATTTTCCCTGTTGCTCATAGGATTATCGAAGTTCCCAGATGCAAATTGTATAGCAAAACTGAAGTATCCAATACATCTGAGTAGCTGCCCAGTTTTGGGGCAAGTCTTAACTCTAGAGAAAGGTAGGGACATTAGTACCCTTATCAGCCTCTCTACCCTCCTTAAACATGCCACAGTTACTTCAGTAATCTCTTCATGGCTCTAGCTTGCCCAATATCCTAGACCAGCCTTGTGGAACAATAAGAAGCACTTAAGCAGTTTAACACTGAGGGATTTCCCTGCTGTGTTTCTGTAAGATATTCTGGTACCCCAAGTACTAGTGTTGGATGACTTCATCATGCTTCCAAAACCATCATACATATTTCATATCTCACTTGGACCTGCTTGTCCCAGTGAATGCTTCTGAAATTTTGCTTTTCTACCAGTAGAAGCCTACTTTCTAACCTTCTTGAGCAGGTAGTTTTATTCAGATTCTAGTTTTCAATGCTTAAGTATTTCTAGCAAGCTGAAATTATACTAAGAAAATCAGTATTGCTAACACACACAGACTCTCTGTTCAAATGAGAAAAAGAGCTATGCTGGGGGGTATTTTCTAGGTAGTTGGTAAGTTGCCTTGCTGTGCACACCATGTATTATGAAAATTTCAAGGGTGACTATTGCTCCTGGACTGTGTAACCCTGTGCTGGATTCCACCACTTAGAAAGCAGAATGACGCTGAATTTCAGCCACATTTTCTCCTTAACTGGATACCCATGTGCACTAAACAACATATAACCAAATGAATGGTTTGAGATCATTGAAAATTTTAATTTAGCAGGCTTTGCAGTTCAGAAATTGATCTATGATCCAACATTTTTCTTATGTGGGTCTAACTTAGCCTAGAGGGATGAAAGATTTATATCCAAAAGCTCTGAACGTTAAACGCTAGTAAAATATGGGAACCTAACATCACTTAGATTTAGCAAATACTTATATTCCCAATGCCTAATGTCATTTGCATCATATCTTAACATATGCATCACTATGATCACCAATTTAACACTGATATCAGTGCTCCACACATGAGGGGATAAAGGGAAAGAAAATGTGAGTTAAACTAATGGGCCATTGTGTTCTTGGATCTCAGGCCTGCCTGCTGTCCCTGAACAAGATTCACAGTCCTCCTGCACTGACCGTATCTCCCCAGAAAACCAACCCAGTCGTCTGAGAAATCCCAGAACTAGCAGTCAAGATTAAATAATTCATTTGAAGACTGTTGCTAAAAGGAAAATATTGTTCACATACATAAAATAAGATCATTTTTCACATAAGTAGAATATCATTCTCCACATATGAAAATAAATACTGCTTATTAAAAGGAATATTGCATTGAAGAGTTTGACATATGGTTGATGACATATAGTGAACGATGGCTGTCACAGACATCTATAGATACCAAATTACAGTATATTGATTCATTAGATGTTTATCAATAGGGAAATTGATTATGGGAAACTGTCACTGTGTTTGACCTACCATTTATTTCTTCCTCAACTCTATATGTATGTCTTGTTTAGCATCTTATAGTCACCTGTCATTAACTTGTTACATCACTTATTTCCATATTTTATGGATAAAAGTGTTTGTCATTTTTGTATGGACAGCAAGTACGTTTTGTGAGGAAGGCATTTGCCAGAGAAGTCTTCTTTTGTAGGCTTGGAGATTATGTACCAACAACCATCAAAACACATTAGTGACCATTTATATGTGATAGAAAATTTCAACTGCTCAGAAAACTTAGAAATGTTCCAGGAAGGGAATGAATGTTTTCTCCTCAAACATGTCATTTTGTATTAGCAGAGGCTGGACAGTTTGAGAACTACTGCTTGTATATCTAGAATTAAATTTCTAGCACTTTGAATGACCATCCTTTACAGTGGTGCCATGCTCTCAGAAGTTTAGCCAGTAATGGCATTTTCTGCCACAATAAATACAAGGTTGGGGGTGTTTATCACAGTTACTTTCTTTTTTTATTGAACAAAATGAATGCTTATCCATCGCACAGAAAACAGCAATCAAGAAAGAAAACGATTTTAGCTGAAATGGAAGGAAGTAAGCATGCTTGCTAAAAGCTGTGTAGCCTCAAAAGAATTAAACTAAAAAAAAAACAGGTTTTGAGGATTGTTTCTTATTTGAGGGAGAGTAGGCTTTAATGCCATGATGTTTTTCTGAAATGGACAATGTAAGAGTTGGACACATCAAAATGATTACTAAACGGAAGAGTAAAATTATGTCCCACATGTGCAAACGTGATGATTTTCTCAATTATATTTAATCGTTCAATTTAGGTAAAATATCAGCTACTTAAATGTATAAAAAGGAAAGGAAAGTGTTTCTTTAAAAATCAATAGTGGCATCAGAAGGCAAAAACAAAAAATACAGAGCAAAACATGACTGAAGCGTTGTAACAGGGGCAGGGGAGATAGCTCAGTAGAATAAGCACTTGCCTGGCAAGCATAAGGGCTTAAGTTCAGTCTCTGGTTCCACCAAACAAACAAACAAACAAGCAAAAGTTTTGTAACAATGTTAAACATGACACAAAGTAATGCTGCAAGTTGACAATCGTAGAACATAGTGAGATTTGTGGTTGGTTCTGAAGGCCAGTGGGGGTTCTGGAAAGCAGAAATGCAGAGAACAGCGCAGGCTGTGGAATCAGTCAGCATGCAGGCAGATGAGAAGGCAAAAGGAGCTGTGAGGGCCTGAGGCAGACCCAGATGGGAAACCCTGGGCTTGGGGAACAAGCTGCCCACAGGCCTGAGGGGTGTGGACAATGCAGCCTGCATCAGCAGAGGAGTTCACAGCCAGTACATATAAAGCAATGCCTAATGTGGGTCATTTCAGGAGAGAGGTTCAATTTTTTAAAAGGACTGTTCAAATTAGATTTTTGTGTGGAACATCCTGTTACATGTGTGGCTTGCTTTGTTAGAAGACTGCCAGCTATTAATCCAGCATTAACTGTGCTGTCTAGCATGTGCCCTGTGTCCCCAGCCCACATTCAGGGTACACACAGTGCGGAAACACCCCACTCACTGCCCAGCTCCAGCTCCTGGCCCAGCCAACCATGCACACGACTCTCCTGAAGCATCCTCCTCTGGCCTTCGTGAAATACTTCCTGTACCCATCTAAGTCTATTAGCATGGCTGTGGGGCTTACATTTTGAAAAGTGCCTAAATTTCGGTCTGACTTTTAAATATCAGCTTTATTGATATATGTTTTATATATGAAAATACCATCAAAGGTAGTGTTTGGTATGCTTAATTTTGACACAACAATACAGTGGTGTAATCACACAATTTTTATTCTTAATGCTTTCAAAAATAATTCATTTCTGAGAGCAATTGTGGTGAGTATACAGAGTATACCTCTGGGCTTTTAGTGTGAGACTTTCAGTAAGAATGACTGCACATTGCCTTTTGAATAAAGCAGCTAAAGATTAGTGCTCTATCTTTCATATGAACAGCATACATACTGTTAAGGAGGAGCCCTAAGGAATTTGTTACTTTGTATAAGGGATACAGTAGAGATCAATTTGTGTTTTATGGAAGCTGTGCAGATCATTTACATATCAATGATCAGGAAATATTTTCAGAATTATCACTGAAGATACAAACTGAAGTGGTATGGCTACATACATGAAAAAATTGTTTAGATTTTATAAAACTAATGCTACTTACTGGGAATGATCCTTATTCTCTTTATATATACAGGACCAGTTTGTATCAACATATTCATTATATATCTCTTTAATATGGTGGAGGTTCTTATGTAACTTCTTTATTATGACAGTTTTCAATTAAACACAGTTTTCAATGCTAAAAACATGAGGTACTTGTTCATGCTATGTGACCTTTAACAAAATCAACATACTGAAAATGTTCATAGGCTAAAGAAATGTGAATTAAGAGCTTGTATTTCTTCCCAAACCAGTATAGAGACTGTTCATGCACAGAGGTAGCAATGAAGCTTCTGAGATAATAAAACCTCTAATACCTGCATAAATGGTATCTAATTAAAGGTATTTATTATATACTTTTTATGTGCTTTATCTGTGTCAGGCAGGGAAGATAGAACATTTTTATCTCTATTGAGCTTTAAAACTTGGAAGAAAATAAACTCTAATCAAACAGTTCTGCAAAAGTCTAAGTTAAGTGGTACATGCAAAGCAAGAAGAACCTAAGTGCTGGGTCATCTGTCCAGGATGACTCCTAATCCAATCGGGAGAACACCTAAATAATTTTCTTCCTACATAGTATCTGAATTAAAACCTCAAGTTTGGGCTTAGGAGAGAGGTATGAGGCCAGGGAAGGAGCTTTATCGTGGCCATGGTATGGAATGATAAAAATATTTGGGGAAAAAAGAAAATGGATAACCTAGTCAAAGTTCACAGACTGAAGAGAGGCAAAGCACTTTTAAGCCAGGCCTTGGGCTTGGGTCTCTTCTCAGTAATGGCACGTCTGAAGGATTTTAGGCTGAAGCATAGGACTGATCATCAAGTTTACATTTGGAAATGGGCATTTAGGCAGAAGTGCGGAGAATCACTAGGCTGAGGGCAAAGTGAAGGCAGGCTACAAGTTAGGAAGCAATTTCCAGGGAAGAGAGGGCTTGGGATGATAATTTTATTAGTGATAACAGTCAGAAAAACCTTATCAAGGACTTATAGTATTGTAGGAATGAGTCCTCATTGGAGAAGGACAAAGTATTGAAGAAAAGAGAAAGGCCCAGCATTTTGTTCTAGTTGAGAGCTAAGGAACAAGCAGTAAATGATCAGTACCGATTACATGTGTCAAGGGATAAGAAGGCAAATAATATAGAGTAATGGAGCAGAAATAATAAAGAGAAAATATGATTAAAAAGTGGGGCTGTACACTTACACGAGTTAAAAGTTTCTGTGGGGGAGAAAGGGTTCTGAACAAGTGCTGTACAATTATCTAGCAAGGTACAGAAATAAAGCAATAGCTTTTGCACTTTTAAAATTAGATTTACACTTGGAGAGTCAGGGAGAATGACTGCTAACATTCATTGCTGCAATCTGCAAACCTATAAACACATCTACGCTGTTTATTAACTGTGTAGCCTGCAAATTTGCTACTAAAGTTGAAAAAAATACTATGTTGGGACATACAGTTGCTGTATTTACTAAACAGATAATAAATAAAATTAATATTTACTGTTCAAATTATGTACCAGATTAAAAAATTAAACAAGAGTACACAAGCCTGGATATCTTAACCTTTAAATTTAATGTAAAATGAACTGCATCTAAGTATATACTTATTTGACAAATTGAAATCAAAATGAATACTCACGCACTATAAATAGCAAGTATTCTAATTTTTAATAATACATATAGAGACATGAAATAATTCATACAGATTTTTAAAGAAAATCTGTAGCTAATGTAAAAATACATTTGTAATAGTTGACAACTTCTAGTTTCACAATTAAATCCTCTATATTACTTAAGACAATTTAGTTTTATGAGTTTCCTGATACTTTGTTCTTTAAAGCAATTTTTAAGATTTTGCACTAATATTTATATTTCTTTAGCTCTTTGATTTTTAGGAGTAAACATTTAGCTTTAAATGTTTACTTAAAGCCGGGCGTGGTGGCGCATGCCTGTAATCCCAGCACTTGGGAGGCTGAGACAGGAGGATTGTTGTGAGTTCAAGACCAGCTTGAGCTACAAAGTTAGCTTAAGGCCATCCTGAACTGCATAGTGAGACCCTGTCTCAAAAAGGCAAAAAAAAAAAAAAAAAAAAAAAAAAAATGTTTACTTAAAATGTAATTTGCCTATATGAATTCTCCTAATGTGTATTAAGTGTATTGTTACTTGAATAGAGCTGTTCAGACATTGTAGTTTTAATTTCTTTTGTTTTCAGTGACTGAAACTGTTTTGAGAAAGGTCATGAATTAAGGTAGCAGGTTATGTTTGAATAGAATAAAATGAAGCGAGGAAGTTTTCACAGTTCATAGTCAAATAATGTATGAGTGTAAAACTTTATTGTTTCCAATTTACACAATAGCCAAATATCTACAGGCTAATGTTTCCAGAGCCATGTTATAATGGAGGGTTTAACAGTAAAATTCTTTAAATCTTATTGAGATAAGCAATCATTTGATCTCATAGACAAAATGATCACATTTAATTTGGGTATATTTAAAAAATGCTGGTTAAGCTATAGCCCATGATTACTTTAGTCATGCCAGAATTTATTTCATTGTGTGATTTCAATACAATAATATGGATTTAAATAGGAGAAAAACAATTTCTAAGAAAAAATTATGTTCAAAAATTGAAAAACAAAACCAAAAACAACTGAAAACACCACCATAGGAGAAGTAACACCATAAAAATGACCAACCTATAGGGGCCAGGGTGATGGCTCAGTGGAATAAGTACTTCACTGGCAAGCACAAGGGCCTGAGTTCAATCCCTGGTTCTGCAAAAAAAAAAAAAAAAAAAAAAAAAAACTTGGCCAACCTGGATGGCTGAAAAGACAGCATGAATGCACTTCTGAGCCCGTGGCCTGTGACCTTTTCACTGATGTCGTCAATCCAGAAATGAATATACTGATCAACTTTTTAGACATATTTGAGAAAACAATAAAAAGTTGGCATAAATGACCTAACTAAGGTACATATATTACTTTCTTAGTAGTAGATCTGAAATTGTGTTCCAGGACTTGACATACAATTTTAAGCTCTTTATACTATATGCTGGGCCTCAAGGCCTCACTACATAGCTTGGACTGGTAGTGATCCTCCTGTTTTAGACCTCCCCAGCACTGGAATTCTAGGCATGCATCACTATGTCTTCAATGACCAGCTCAGAGAGCTCAGAGGCGCTAAGGCATGTGTTGCCAAGGATTGAATCCTGGTTCTTAAGCTTGCCTAAGCAAGAGCTTTGTCACCTCAGCTATCTCTCTGGCCCATGAATTTAATTTTCTTGACTGAAAGTTAAGGTTTTGTGTGGCTCTGTTGACCAAAATGTAGATGTTGGATGGTGTTATTGGAAGTTTATTGGAGCTTAAGGCGCTGACTTAAAATTATATGACTTTACTGATAGATGAATTCATTTATAAATTTACAGCTCAAAAGGCTATTAGAGGGATGGCCAAGTAGCTCAGTGGATTAAAGCACCTATAAGCAGGTGAAGGGGTCGGGGGTTCAATCACCAGGCCTGCCATGACAGCCCCACACCTGGGATGCAGTATGACAGCAATTGAGACTGGGTGTGGTGGTGCTGGTGCTCACCTGTAATCTCAGCTCTTGGGAGGCTGACAACAGGCAGATCACTAATAATTTGATCTAGTAGTGAGACCTTGAAAACCGTGTAGACACATCCCTAAAATACAAAAATAAAATAAAATTATATATATGCTATTAGGAGATAGAGTTCTGGTAGAGAGCTCACAAGGAGCCTGCTTTTGAAAGATACCATTATGGTATAGGTCAAGACTATTCTACAAAGCAGTCATTTATATGGATAGTGTTTTTGCAAGGTGGCTGAATATGGAATTATTCTCTTTCACCAGAGAATAATTTCTGGAACCTGAGAAAGTCTATGACAGCACAGATTAAGGAATAATTTCTCTGGTGAAAGAGGCAGATTAGTAGGGGCATATCATGGAAGGAAGATCTCACTGCTCAGCTCCTGACTTCTTTTTCTTCTTCCTGCTCTCCATGATGTGAGCAATCTCCTCTACTGACCCTTTCTCCATGTGGCTTCTGCTTAGACTCACACATCATGTGGGGCCTTACATTCCTGAAACTGTCTCTTTCCTTTCATTTAGCCACATACGGCACACATTACAGTTTTTTTTTTGTTGTTGTTGTTTTGTTTTGTAGGCAGGTGGCCCCTGTGCTCATATTCTACCAAATAACACACAAGCTGAAGCACTGTATGAAACATCTCAGAAAGGATGTTTATTCCTTAGATGCTGACTCAGGGAAGAGATAGACAGTTCTGTATTTTCTTTGCCTTCTTTTTTGTTCCCTGGAAAATGCACCAATGGCTAACTATCCAGTATTACAATGAACTTACAAACAGTAATGTAAGTTTGAGGCATGAGCCTCAACCTATATGTTTAAGTCAGTATTACTCTAGATTTTTTGTTGTATGTAACCTTCTTAATTCTAACTTGTAAAGCAATAGCATTATCAATGCGAATATTAGCATTATGCTAATGAATGTTTAAAATCACTCAAAATGGCTTTTACATTAAAGGCAAATGGTTTGTGTTTTGATCTGTTCATTAGTATGTCATCTGCATGTGAACTTCTGTGCTTATCACACATTCTAACATTAAAATGAAATCCACTGGATGTAAAACAATTTTCAGTCTAGATTCTCTAAACTTGTTAATGGGCAATTTTGGTAGTGAATCTGTAGAAAGAATGTGACATTTTACTCAGAGTCTATAAGGAACCTGAGAAAGTCTATGACAGCACAGATTAAGGAAATAAACTCACTTAGAAGGCTGATGAGTTTTCTCTTTTTTGAACTGTTTGACACTATGACAATGACCAAGTATTTAAGATCTGAGGCTTTAGCATTCTCAGAAAACAATAGAGAGTTTTTTATTTGCAACTTTATTTTTAGCTTAAAAATTGTGGACAAGCTAATATAAGAAATTTGACCACATATAATTCTAAGAATTTAAGGCAACCTGGGAGATTTCTAGTGTTAATAATAATGACCCAGTTCTGTTTAATTTTGCAAAGAGTCTACATTAATCAAAGAAATGAAGTGGCTTGGTTCTAGATAGCTATTTATGTGCTGTTAAGCAATGAGAAGATTCTAGAGGATGATGCCAGCATTCTAAGTATGTAAGCTGGTGGAAGAAGACTGGCTGAAAAAAAATTGAAAAATCAAAGTAAATGATAAATATTTGAAGCAAAATCCAGCATGTTTGTCAAAAGACATGAAAGACAAATCATATACTATACTCTGAATGTTAATGATGCAGCATGCAAAGAAAGAGAGATCTTGTTTTTGGTGAAGGAGAATAATTGGGAATTTCAAGAGCTTGTTATTAACTAAGTGAAGATAGCTAGCAATTTTTAAATGCAGCTTAAAGGTTAAATAGATAGTAGCTGGAATAAAGAAGATCCCATGCTCGTATTCTGGCTTTGCTTCTTAACATTTCCGATGCCAAATACTTGACCTTTCTAAACTTTGGTAGTTGGCTGAAAATTATGATCGCTAATAAAAATTTCTCTCTCATGTTTTTTTGAGACCTATACAAGCTTCCTTTGAAACCTGACTCCACCATAATTGTTTTTTTATCTGAAGACAAGACAGAAAGGTAAAGAGAAGGAAAATTTCTGAGTAGACAAAAGAGACATAGACATTATTAGGAGATAAAATACATTTATGTAGAAACTTCATATTTTTATTTAACATCCTCATATAGTCAGTTTTCATAGTTTCAAGTTCATATTTCCCAAACCATTGAATTTGTCAGTGCTCAGAAAAGTTGTTTTCTTCAACTCAAATATTGTTAATGAGAAATACTGTGTAAGTGAAACAAAATAAAAAGACAACTATAAATTTTTAAAAATCTAAAATTTACCAATGTAGTTTAATACTCTCTTTTCAAAAATCAGGTCATTGACTTTTGCATTTGTTTGCAGTGAATTAATAATTTAGTCAGACAAGTGGGCAATTATCTGCCTTTTAGAGTAATTACAATGCTCTATGCTATATATTGGGCAAATGTTTACAGCACTTCATTTCAAGGTTCTCTGACAAATGTTAATAAAATCCTACAATAATAATTGCAGACCCAAATGTATGGTTTTAAAGACTTACACATATAAAGCAATAGCATATTACTCAAAAGTGTGAGTTACTGATTCCAAGCTCATTTTTCTCTTTTTAATTCAAATTTCTAAAATGGACTAATTTTAAATTAAGTAAAAATCAATGTATAGAAAACACTAAATAGATTTATGTAAGACTCTGAAAACCTCATAGTATCTGTACAAGTTCTTAGCACAGCATCTCTGGCCAAGGTGTACTACATATTTTAAACTGAGCTAAAGGCCCAGAGAGATATCTCAGCAGACTGAGTGCCTGCTTTGGCGAGTTCAGGGACCAAGGTTCGATCCCTGGTCGCACATGCTACTCCAGCTCCACCCCAGGGTGTGCTAAGCTGGAGACTGGAGTCCAGGCATGGTAGCTCACAGCTGTGATCCCAGCACTGCGGAGGCTGAAAACAGGGGGATCATTATGTGTCTGAGCTGCATAGTGAGGCCCTGTACCAAATACACTTAAAAAAAAAGAGTTAAAAGTAATGAAAATACATAAGTAAAGAACTATGGAAAGAATCATTATTGGGTATAGAAACTATTGTAGCAGTTTATGAAACAGTACTCTGTGGATTTTTTTTTTCCTGTTTTCAAGGTTTTTGGTGATGCTTTGTCTGCTTTTCAACAGCTGTGGCTTTCAGATTCAGTATGACTTTAGGGAAGTTGAAATTACTATGTGCAAAATATGATAATCTAAATTTTAAGTGCCTATAACTTGTATTATTACATCCAATATGATAAGATTCAGAAACATAATGAAGTTTTTCAATAACCCAAGCCATTAGAAAATATTTTATTTTTCCATTTTTGTTATAACTTTCAGGGCTGAAGTTACTGGCTGTTTAAACAACTGATGGTTACAGTACATTTCCAAAGTTACTTCAGTAACACAGTTACTTAGCAGTAACTAAGAGATAGGCAAAGTATTTTTGAACTTTTAATAATTATTGTGCTTTGTTCATAATGTTAAGCAAAAGGAAAATGTTTTACGTTTAGAATAACCCTAGAAGGCTCTTATTATGACTCAAAGCAAATATACAATGATGTTAAGGGTTAGTGTGAGAAAAACAGTAAATACCATGTGAATTTTTTTTAGAAAATCTGTTTTTTCAGGCATTACAAGGTTATTTGTGTATACGGAATGCTGAAATGAACCTAATTTTAAAATTTGAAGAATTACTATTTTTCCCTCTTTTGTAGTGAAGAGATTAAAGACCCAACAGGACCAATGCATTTTATAGAAATGCACAGCACCGGCTATGGTGGCGCATATCTGCATTCTCAGCACTTGGGAGGGGGAGGCAAGTGGAATGCTAAAAATTCAAGGCTAGTGAGGTCTACAAAATGAGCTCAGGGCCAGCTCAGACTGCACAGAGAAAACGTCTCTCACAGAAGAAAGAGAAAAAAGAAAGAAGGAAAGAAAGAAAGAGAAAAAAAGAAAGGAATAAAGAAAGAGGAATAGGAATAAAAACTAAAGCAAATAAAGATCACCTGTAATCCCAGCACTCGGGAGGCTGAGACAGGAGGATTGTTGAGAGTTCGAGACCAGCTTGAGCTACAAAGTGAGCTTAAGGCCAGCCTGAACTGCATAGTGAGACCCTGTCTCAAAAAGACAAAAGAAAGAAAGAAAGAAAGAAAGAAAGAAAGAAAGAAAGAAAGAAAGAAAGAAAGAAAGAAAGAAAGAAAGAAAGAAAGATAAACTCAGACGTTCAATTTTATTTTTATTTTTTTGGTAGAGCCGGGGATTGAACTCAGCCCCTTGTGCCCCAGCCCTTTTATTTTTTAAAGAATGAAAAATAGTGATAGAAAAAACAGCATTAGAAATAATATAAACTTTCAGTAAACAAAGTAATAGGAATTCAGTAATGGTCGCTCTATCACATAATGCTACCTTCAGATTAGTTTTTCAGGTTACCAGACATAAATGTGCAATTTCTGATAACACTTGTGTTACTGTTTTGTTTCGTGTTTTCTTTAAATGAATTTGATGATCTTTTTATCATTTTTCAAGGTATTTGCAGAATTCTTAAATTGTGCTGCATTTTTAATTTAAAATTTTATTATTACATAATTACAATATACAATGACTATGTTTATCATGGGAAATTGCTATATTTGCATTTATCTTAGTTCATATTTCTTCTTTCCTATTCTCTCTCTCCCCCCTCCATCTCTGGATTCTCTTTCCATCTGCAAGAAGTCCACCTCTAAGATTTTTGTTGTCTTTTATTTCGGTCCTTAAATTATTTAACTTTGAGCTAGCTTCTTACTTTTTACACTTGACCTATTTTGCTTAGCATTTTGACCTCATGATATACATATTTTCCTAAAAATGACATATATATAATATATATTGCCACAAAGAATTTCTACATATTTATTATATAGTAAATATTTACATATATTTATTATGCAATATATTTTATATTAATATATGCTGGCATACTATTAATATAGAATTATTAATATATAATGTATTATGTACATACATCTCACATATTCTTTAGTTATTCACTTGTTTGTTGGTTTGATTTATCTTTCCTTCATTAGATTTTGCTTTTTTCAGAGTTTACGGTTTTTCCTTTATTTATTTACTTATTTTTAATGCATACTCTTTCTACACAGCTCAGACTCAAAGAGTTCCTTCTGTCTCAGCCGCCCTAGTCTGGGATTACAGGCCTCTGCCACCATGCCCAGTCTTGGTGGTTGGCTTGGCATGAGGCTGGCATGGCATGTGGCACCAGGGACCGAACCATGGTCCTTATGCTTGCCAGGAAGGTACTTAGGCTGCTGAGCTATCCTTCTAGCACTAGCTATTCATTTGTTGATGGTCATATAGATTATTTTTCAGATTTAATTATTGGGGGCAAGTTGCTATAAACATGAATATGTATTTAATACCGTAGTATAATGTCTTTTAACTTTTTGAGGAATATGTGCAGAAATGGTATACCTGGATTGAGTAAAATTTCTACTTCATTTCTTTGAGAATTTTACACACTGATTTCTACAATGGTTGTACTACTTTATTTATTTTTTTTAAATTCCTTTATTTATTACAGTGTCTCGCTACACATCACGGATTCTTTTTTCGCGGGGGTGGGGGGTGAGCTCAGCCGGCCCTGCGGGGAGGGGCTGGCATGGCATGTGGTGCTGGGGCTCGAACCGCGGTCCCTGAGAGGCGCTCTAGACCGCTGAGCTATCTTGCCAGCCCGGTTGTACTACTTTATATCCGCACAAACAATGTAAAAGAGCTCCTTTTTCCCTTTAATCTCACCAGCATTGTTATATTGATGTTGTGATGGTTGTCATTCTTTCTGGAGTAAGACAAAATTTCAGTATTCAGAATTTCAAAAAAGTGAACAAAAGTACTCGCTTATGTGGGAAGAACCACTCTACCTTTACAACACTGTGTTGTGCTTCAGAGCCAATCTCGATTTGGCACATTATAAAAATAAAGGGAAAGATATATTAACAAATAAGATACAAAATAAAAATTTTCATTTTATACAAAGCACTTTTTGAAAACATGGCTTATAAGACCAAAGAAATTACATTATCTATGTGGTGAGTGGTGACATATATTTCATAATATTGAACCACTTAATATGGTTAGTGTTACCTGCTTTATTAATTTTTAAATGCGCAAAGCAATTCTTCAGGAATAAGAGGTGTTCTTAATGTTTTACACTATTTAATTTATTTTTAACTCATACTTACTGACACAAAAATTATACAAATTGATAATCTATCTGACAGTGTTTCCACACGTGCATATTTTATGTAATGTTTAAATCAGGCTAAATACATTAATTTCTCAGACAGTTATTGTTTTTTATGATGAATGTGTGCAAACTTCTTTTAGGTTTTTAATAAATGCATAGCATATTTATGTTACCTATATTCAACGTTCTGCAATAGAACACCAGTGTTCTATGTATCTTAGTACCTGTATGTTAAGCCCTCTCCTCACAAACTCTTTCCCTGGCCTCTGAGAATCACCATCCTTCTTTAAGATTAGTGCTTTTTGATTCCACACAGGAGCAAAATCACCTGCCTCTTGCTTTTCTACATTTGGTTTGTTTCAGTTAGTATGATGATTTCTCTACCTCTGTGCATGTTTTTACAAATGACGGAATTCTGCTCTTTTATAATGGCTGATATTGATATTCTGTTGAATAGATAAATAGATAGATAGAGATAGATAGATAGATATATTTTCCTTATCCATTTCTTAGTTAATGGACACATGATTTCTTTGCATTTCTTGGTTATTATAAAAAATAACTGCAAAGAATATGGAAGAGCAAATTTGTCTTTGACATATTGACTTGATTTCCTTTCAATAGATACCCAGAAGTGGAATTTCTAGACCTTATTTTCTAATTTTAATTATTTTTGTAAGAATTTTCATAATGTTGTCCATAGGGTTGTACTAATTTATACTTCACCAGTAATATTATTGAAAAATCCTTAATTAATGTTAACTAATATAATTATTATAATAACCCTGCAAAATAATTATGTATATTTAGTTAGCTTTTAGAAAATCTATGATTTAGAGAAGTCATTTAAATTTATGCCACATTATTCAGTCACATTTTATTTGAGTGTAAAATCACATTTATCTATACTGAAGTAAGAACATACTGATCAGTCATTTGTCTATGAGATCATTATAAAATTCAAATTCAAGGACACTTTTAGTACAATGTCCTAGGAATTTGTATAAATAGATTTGTCAGTATAAAAATCTAAGGTTTGCCTGATAAAACTGTCTTGGAACATTGTGTTGTGTAGTTTAACCTGCGTTGTATTTAATGACAAGCATCTTCGCTGACTTATAGAAAGTCACCCTCTCAAAAATGCTCCAAAAAGACAATTAAAGCTAGGGCTGGTCACGGTACAGTGGTCAGTTATAACAGTGGTCTCCAACATTTTTGTCACCTGGGACTAATTTTATAGAAGAAAGGTATTCCACGTATTGGAGATTTTAGGATTTTTCAGATACATTACACTTATTTTGAATTTTATTTCTATCATTATTACATTGCAAAATGTAATGAAATAATTCTGTAACTCACCATAATGCAGCATCAGTGGGAACCCTGAGATTATGTCCTGCAACTGAATGGTCCTCTTGGTGTAATGGGAGATGGTGACACCTGAAGTGGGTTCCTTATGTTCAGTGCACTCCTTAATCTTGATTGGTTTGCTGTCAGAGTAGAAAATTCTGCTTCACTCACTGGTTCTTGGCCTTTTGGCTAAGATCAAGTGTAATATCTGTTATTAGAAAATCTTGCTTCACTCATATAGCATGTTAAAAATGGAAACAGGCTTTTGGTGCTTTTGCAACAATCTCAGGATATATCTCCTTGACTTTAATCTAAAGCACATGGATATTTCAGACTGTGTCAAATATACTTTTCGGTCACTGCCATTTATGAGCTTAAGAAGTTATTCTTGTTCTGATAGGAACAAAGTTGAATCACCTGGATTATTCACAAGTGACTGGTGGGTCTATACCTTTCCAGGTCAAGTCATTTGCGGTTGGCAAATAATGCTCCAGCTTCTTTGAAAGCTGACATAGATGATCATTCACCAGATGGCAGAGCAAAGCTCCTGACCCATTCACTTTCAGCTTCTCCAAAAGTGTTTCAGACATATTAAAAATTTTAATGTTCTCTCATCACTTCACAATTCCAGTTTGGATTCGAAAGTATATATTTTATCTACTGAGTTGAACACGGTGCTCATTCTGTTCTGAAGTGACAGGCTGAATGTGTTGAGTAGGTTGAATGTGTCACACAATTCAGCAAGTTTTGTAAACAATATGTGTCACTTTAGTCTGCTAACGTGATGGTCATTTTTCTAAAAGAAATTTCTGGAGTTGCTCTTGAAATTCAAAAACAATTCTGGCCGGTGATCTACTTTTAGAACTTAGTCTCAGTTATTTGTTTAAGTGAACACATGTGCACCTTCCATGTCCTTTTTCACACAGAACTAAGGCACAAATGTGAAATCTGGGAATATACAGTACTGTGGTTGATAATTTGAAATACAACCTGAAAAATGTTTTTAAAATTTGTATTTATTTTAATGAGAAAAAAAGATAAAATATCAAGGAAACAGTTTTAAAGCAGGTTAGTAGAATGTTTACAATAATTAACACATTGAATGTTATTGTTTTTGTAGTAGAAGATGCAGACAAATTATCTTTGCTAAACAATATTAGTAGAAAATTTATTCTAGGTGAACTAAGAGAAACCAGCTGTATATCTATCTATCTATCTATCTATCTATCTATCTATCTATCTATCTATCTATCTATCTATATCTATATATATACATATATATATATATATAGTTCCTCCTTTTTTTTCCAAAACAAGACTCTCCTTTATTTACACTTTTGTGACGTTAGTAACGCATGACACTAGGTTGCCTAGCAGATGATAGCTAACATTAACCAGACAAGATGTTCATCTCAGGAAAGAGGTAGCTTGTTTGTTTTAGGCAATGAGCTAAGTCCCACCTAAATATATCTGATTGATTTCCTAGCTTCATGGCTGCTAACATACTTACCATTGTTTTAGTTTTTTTCAAAGATGGATGTTCCACTGTAGTCAGAGAAGCTGCATTTGGAGAAGTCCTTAAAAGACCTTTTCATAGAAGAAACCAGTCTAAAGATTGTAGGTACTTGAATTTGGAAAAGTAACCCAATATAGTCCAATAGTCCATAACAGTGGTGGGTTATCAGCACAACTGGCAGATGTTCAAAGTTGTTGGCTTGAGCCTTTTACAGCTCAGTCTATTAATATAACTTTACTTTTTATATCTTTTGCTTATACTTTTTTGCTGGATGGATAAGTTAAAGCATGACCTATATACCTAGAAATGTAACTTTTGCTATCTGATAAGGTCAGTCAAATCTCCTCAGGATTTACCCTGGAACCATATATAGCACCTGATGGATCTTTTGTCAGTGTCAGCCATCTGGATGAGTCATGGCCATTGCTTGGACAATTTCCTCTCTGTGAAAACCTGAGAGAATTTTTCTCTCTAGGTGACTCTTCTTAGGCACACTATACATTGTCAAGCACTTTCATCTGTGACCCCATAATCTCATTGATCAGTAAATTTGGGGCACCACTGAGATATAGGCTGTCACAGCACAGGTTCTCTTATATCCTGAGTCCTCACTGACCTTGAAGGGCTAGGAGCAAAATATTGACTATCCTTGTAACACTTCTATTTCTCTAATTTTTGGTCTACAAACTTTAATTGTTAAATGTCCAGAAGAAAATCTTAATGATTTTTTTACCCTGTGACAGATGTAGTTACATCACTGTCCGTATGAATATCAAATGCCTTAGACATAACATGGAACTGCTATTTTGTAGCAGCCATTGATATTCTAAAATTTAAATCCCTATAGAATGTGAAAAAAATAATTACACATTTTTACAAATAAATTTAGAAATCAACCCATATACAACATTGCAGCAGAAGAATCCTGTGACATTGTTTATTGTCTCTTGTTTACTTTCATTACCTTTCTTAAAATAATTAATTTAAAGAGAGCATAGCAATAATTGGTATGACATTAGAAGCATAATGAATTTAGAAGACCAAAATGATAGGTATTTCAAGCATGGTTTTAGTTTAAGTATTAACATTGTTATCCTCAGAGAAGTTTCTTAGTTCACAGATATCAGCATACAAAGTTAATCAAGGTGAGAATTCTACCCATTAGTGGCTATTTTCAATAACCTGATGGAAATTCTTAGGACCATTTCTTAATCATCTTGTTTAATTAAATGTATGGTTTTGCCCCTATCATATTTCCTAACTTTTCTGCTTTCTTTCACTTTATTGTTTAAACCTTAAGTCCTCACTTTCTGTTTAACTGTGTTACACCATAACATTTTTATTCCTTGTTTTGGGTTCTTACATTAGGAAGGAAATAAGATATTTACAAATACAGGTCTGGTTTATTTCACTCATAAGAATAGCATCAACTTGCACTTATATATGAAGGCTATGACTTTATTTTTCTTTATAGCTGAGTAATTCTCTTTTGTATAAAAATACTCTATCTTTTTCCTGCATTCTTCAAGTGACAGGAATTTTAGCTGTTTTCAAGATTTGGATAGCACAAATTGTGCTGCTATAAACATAGGTGCACATACATCACTATGATACAATGTTTTCAGTTATTTTGGGAAAATTCCCACAAGGGGGGATAACTGGACAGAATGGGATTGCCAGTCCTAGCTTTATGAGAAGCCTCCACAATGATTTCCACAATAGCTGCACCAGCATACATTCCAACCAGCAATGGAGAAGGATTCCTTTTTCCCTGAATCCTGTCCAACATTTGTTGCTGGTTGATTTCTTTATGATAGCCATTATTTCTGGGGTTTCTTCCAGTGAACATTTTAGGCACCTTTGTTGAAGATAAGATGGCTAAGTGTGTTTGTCATTGTATCTGAATCTTGCAATCTATTCCATTGATCCCCAGGTCTATTTTTTTCTAGTACTATGTTTTTGTTTTTTTCAACGTAGCTTTGTAATACAATTTAAAAACAGGGATTGTAATTCTTCCTGCCTTGCCTTTGTTGTCCAGGAATGCCTTAGCTAATCTACATCTTTTTTGGTTACAAACAAATTTTATGAACTATTTTTTTAGATTTGTGAGGTGTTTTAGTGGCATTTTCATAGGGATTACATTAAATCTGTATAATAGTTTTGGTTGTGTGGCTATTCTGATATTATTGGTTCTTCCTATCCAGGATCAAAGAATACCTTGCTGTTTTCTGAAATCCTCTTCAATCTCTTTTTTCAGAGTACTGTAGTGTTCATTGAATAGATCTACAACTTTCGTTAGATTAATTCCTGTTTCATTTTGCACAGTGGTATTATAAAGAGTTTTGTTTCTCTAATTTCTCTCTCAGTGTGATTGTTATCTGCGTGGAGGAATACTAATGACTTTTGGGTACTGACTTCATAATCTGCTATGCTACTGAATTTGTTTATTAATTCTAGTAGCTTCTTGATGGAGTTTTCTGGATCCTCCAAGTAGAGTATCATGTCATCTGCAACCAATAATTGTTTAACTTCTTCTTTACCTATTTGTATTTTTTCATTTCTCACTCTTGTCTAAAGGCTCTAGTTAATGATTCCAGAACCATATTTAATAGGATATACTTATATTTTACACAATCTGAAAGTAAAGATTTCCATTTTCCCCATTTAAAATTATCATAACTATGTCTACATCTTATACTATGAATAAATACTATGAAGACAACAATATGCAATGTATTAATTATTGAAACTGTCCCACCAATTGGTTTTGAAACTGTCTCAGTGCTGTATGTTTCCCAATAAAGTTAATAAAAACATGGAATTGGCATAGCAGTTGGATTGCCATAAGTGGCTTTTATCAGATTAAGGTAGAGGCCACCCATTCCAATTTTCTTTAGGACTTTGATTATGAATGAGTGTCAGACTTTGTCAAAAGCCTTTTCTGCATCAATCAAGATGATCTTGTAGTTTTGGGATTGTGCTTTATTAGAACAATATATAACATCTCTAGACTTGCATATGTTGAACTATCCTTGCATCCCTGAGAAGAATCTTATTTGGTCATGGTGTATAATCTTCTTGTTTATTTGCTGTATTCTATTTTCTAGGATTTTATTGAGTATTTTTGCATCTGTTTTCATGAGGGAGATTGGCCTATAATTCTTTTTTTTAGTTGCATTTTTCTCTCATTTTGGTATTAGTACAATACCTGCCTCCAGGAATGATTTTAAAAGAACTGTTTCTTTTTCAATATCATTGAGAAGTTTATGGAATATTGGGACTATATCCTCTGTAAATTTCTTGTAGAATTCAGCTATGAATCCATCAGTGCCAGGAGTTTTCTTTGTATGTTTTTTTTATCACATTTTTATTTCACTGGGTGTTTTTGAATTATTGAGAGTTGTCATATCTTCTTGATTCAGTTTTGGTAATTTCTACCTTTTTAGGAATCTGTCCATCTCTTCTGTATCTTCGATTCTGTGAAAGTAAAGACTGAAAATAGTTATTGATAATCTTCTGAATTTCCACATGGTCTGGGGTAATTTCACCATTTTCCTTCCTTATTGCTTGAATTTTAGTTCCTTTTCCTCTTTATGATGAGGTTATCTAGGGGCTTATCAATTTTGTTTAACCTTTCAATCAGTTTTTGGTTCGTTAATTCTTTGTATCATTTCCTTTGTCTTGATTGCATTATTCTCTGCTCTAATCATTACAGTTTCCTCCCGTTTTTGGTCTTTGAGTTTGGTTTGCTCTTTTCTAGAATTTAGAGATGCATCACGAGGGTATTCATTTTTCCCATTCTCTTTTCCTAATGTGTGAGTTCATAGCTATAAATTTTCCTCTAAGAACTGTTTTCATTGCATCCCATAAATTCCAACAGTTGTGCTTGAATTTTCAGTGAATTGTAGATATAATTTATTTATTCATTATTTATTATTATTTATTTTTTGTATTTAGGACAGGATCTATAGGGTCTACAGCATCTCACTGCATAGATCGGACTCAGTGATTTTCCTGTTTACAGCCTCCCAAGTGCTAGGATTAGTGGCATGGACCACCATTCTCAGCCTTACTCACCATCTGAGTATGCCCTGGGGTGGGGCCAGCACGGAAGGTCTGGGGATCAAACTCCTGGCCCCTGCATATGCCTAAAAGGGTGCTTTAATCTGCTGAACTATTTGGTTGGCCCTATGGGTATCATTTGATTTCTCATTTAGTTTCATCTGTAACACATTGATTGCTGAGGAGGTTATTGTTTAATTTACATGTATTTATGGGGTTTCTGTGGTTGCTTTTGTCATTTATTTCCAGTTTCATTTCACCATAGTCAGATAATATGCATGCATGGGATAATTTCTATTTGCTTGCATATACTTAAGCATGACCTATGGAGTATTATGTGGTCTATTTTAGAAAATGTTTCATGTACAACTGAAAAAATATGTATTCAGATGTGCTTGGGTGGAACTCTCTGTATATGTCTACGAAGTCCATTTGTTCCAAGTTCTGATTCAGTTCTACTACTCTTTGCTAATTTTTGTCTACTTGACCTATCTAATTGGGATAAGGGGTGTTAAGGTCTCTTGTTAAGATTGTGGTCTTGTATATTAGACTTTTCATGTCCATTAAGATTTGTTGTATAGAATTGGGTAATCCTGTGTTTGGTGCATAGATATTTTTAACTGTTACCTTTTCCTCTTGTATATTTCACCCAACCAGTATGTAGTGGCCTTCTTTATTTCATTTGATCATTCTTGGTTTGAAATTCAGACTGTCTGTGAAAAAGATTGCTATTCTTGATTTTTTTCTGAGGTTCTGGGGCATGTAGTATTGTTCTCCATCCTTTGACTTTTGACCTATGAATTTCTTTATGAGTTAAGTGTGCTTCTGATATATAGCATATTGTTGGACTTTTCTTCCTAATCCATTATGCCAATGTATTTCTTTTAATTGGTGAACTGAATCCATTTACATTGATGGTTATAACTGAGATGGATTGACTTATGATTGCCAGGTTATTTACCTGCCTTTCTACATCCTTTTTTCTACTATGTTTTATGTTTGATCTATTTGGTGCGTTCTTTCCATTCTCATTCATAGAGTTGTGGTTATTTTGGTCCCTCTCTAGAATGCCTTTTAGTAGTCTGCGTAGGGTTGGTTTTGCCAACAAGAAATTTTTTAGTTCTTTGTCATGGAAGTATTTCACTTCTCCATGAAACTTGAAAGAGTTTTACAGGATATATCACGCTGAGCTGGAATTTGTTTTCTTGGGGGATTTCAAGTGCTTTACTCCATTCTCTTGTTGACTTGATGGTTTGTGAAGAAAAATCTGCCATTATTCTGATGGATTTTCCTTTAAATATGATCTGTTTCTTTTCTCTTACAGCTTTTTATATATTGTTCTTGTGCTGGAAATCTGGGATCTTGATTGTTTTATGTCTGGGTGTGTTTTTAATTGGGTTGATGTTATTTGGAGTTCTATATTCTTTGCTTACCTGAATTTCAGGTTGTTACCTCATATTTGGGCAATTTTCTGCTATTACTTCTGCTCCTATTCTTTTTATATCATTTGTTTTGACTACTTCTTTCTCATTGGTAACTATTATTCTTATTTTACTCACCTTTTCATCATCTTACAGATGTTGAATTTTTTCCTGTATCCTACTCGTTTCATGTAATCTTTTCTTACCTTTTCACTAGCTACAATGCTGTCTTCAAGGTCTGAAACTCTATCTTCACTTTCATTTAAATAAATTTGCCAGTTTGTGGTTGAGAGCTTGTATTTTTGAGCATAAGAGTATGTAGCTAAGCAGATATTAAACTGGGAATTTGTATTTAAATTAGTTCCTCTACATTCTGTCTGATCACCTCCCCTTGATGTACCTGGCATCTTCCAGGCAGACTAGTTCACCCTTGTTATCTGTTACACTTTCTGCTGATTAAGAGAGAGAGAGAGAGAGAGAGAGAGAGAGAGAGAGAGAGAGAGAGAGAGAGAGGATGTTTTCATAGTTGAGGATCTAGTAAAGCGTTGAGCTTAACAGGTCCATATCTACCAAGCTCGAACTCCTCCAGATGTGCCTGGCTTGGCTTCTGTGCTCAGCTTCTCCTGCTGCAGTACGCCAGTCCGGAGCTCTGGCTGGAAAAAGGATCATAAGAGTGGGCAACTAGGTGGGAGTTCTCATGCACACTGAAAAATGTTTTTGAAATCAGGTGATAGTTTTAGATAGCCAGGCTTTTCCCAGGCTGAGACAGTACCCTTATTCATAATTAAAAGTGACTTCTTGGACCCAAGGAGTGAAAGTAGAGAGTCATCAGATCATGACAGTCTCTTTGTGCAAATACTGATACAAAATGACCAGTTTGGTTTCTCCAATATGGAATCATTCAAAACCTTGAACATTTATGCAGCTTTGGCATTAGTTTGCAACCAAAGTATACATAACAGGTCCTCATGCACAACACTGTCAAAAATATGACATTAAAATTAGTATTGCTCCCATCCAACCACATAATTCTATGATAGGCAAGATCTGCACTAATGGTGGTTGGACAGGATATTATGTCGGCTTTTAGTGCTATGGTCATCCACTAGGTAAATAATTATTGAATTTTTGATATAATTCAGCTAAAAAAAAACCCTGTAAATATAATATCATGAATGCACCTTGTACAATACCAAAATCTTATGAAAACAGTTTGAAATGTATTAATTCATCGACTCTGTATGGTTAAGGTGTTTTGAAACTGTCTGATTGACATTTGTATTTTAATAAAATAAAAATAAATGGAAATAAATAAATAAATAAATAACCAAAAAAAAATTTCCTTTATTCCTAACTTGGTCTCCTAGAGTGCTGGGATTACAGGTGCCCACCACCATGAGTGAATCAGTGTAAATTTTTGAAGTAAATATTGAGCAAGAACAACCACAAACTTTACTAGCCTCAGATTATGGATTTCCACATATCTTTTTCCCATATACCTTATTTCAATTTTATTTGATGTCAAAAGAAAACTATATAATGTACTGTATATTGTTCTAAAAGATTTTGATAAGGAAGTTCACTTTAATAGCTTGAAAATTCAGCTGATGAGGTATTTTATGTTACGATCTATATCTTCACTCATATAAAAAAGACCAAGCAAAAAATATATGGGATATTTAATGATGACAGTAAGTATGAATAATTAATAAGTGTTAAAAAATTAGTATTTCTGCCTTGTTGTTACCTTTAGTAGACTCATCTACCAGGGTTGGATACCGTGGTGAATTATTAAGAATTGTACCTGCATATTCTCCAATATTTCATCAATTTTTCTAGCTCAGGTGCTAGCAAAAAAAGGAACAATACCACCTTTGAAATTCAACTTCATCTAAGCATTTGCAACAAATGTTCTTACAAGAAGTCAGGGGCAAATATTCTCTACTAGTCAAGGGATTCTTAGCTTAAGCAAAGTGGTTAGTAACTACATGGATTTTTGTAAGTGCAGTCATATCATATGCAGTTAGTGGACTTCAGTAAGCTCTCTGTTTCTTGATGGTTTTGATTCAAACAACTTTTGTCTTCCCAGATCCGTGCATCATGCTGGTACTGTTGAGCCAGCTGACAGGGGACTGAATTCTGAGCCAAAGCAAACATCTCCTCCTGAAGATGTCGCTGCTGGATATTGTGTCCCAGCAATGGAAAGCAGCTGAGACATGAGGTGTGATAAGCACCGTGATGAATGTTGCACCCCAGTACCCTGCACCTGGAAGGCAGTCTCCTCAACGGGGTCCTCGTCCACTTTACATGACTTCCAACTCTTCTCCGAAGTTAGGCATGCAGCCAGGCGATTAACACAACAGTGTAGCCCCTGCCTGGGAAGCGCAAGATCCTGAGATTGATTTCCACTAGAAATAAATACCTGAATAGTCAACCATGGAACAAAAATTTTGAATAATTTATTCAGTACATCAAAATAGCCATGCCAGTGTAGGGAAACACAACCTGAAAGCAGACGTATAGAACTGCTTCAGAAAGTGGCAAGAAGGATGGGTGAGTGTTCTTTTTATAATTAATAATAATGTAAATTTTACTGTAATTATTTTCTTTAACCTTTAATTGTAATTTTCAATCACTCTCATGTGCTACATATGACATAAAAATATTTGACATATTCTAGCATTTATGCAAGAAATATGCAAACATATGAACAAAATACATGATTATTCAGGGGTTTGTAGAGCTTTATTCATAATAATCAAGTATTACAAGCAACTAAAATGTCTGTTAACAGATAAATGTATTTTAAGAAGTCCATTGTGGGCCAGCCAGATTGCTCAGTGGATTAAAGCACCTGCTTAGACAGACACAGGGGCAGGAGATTCGATCCCTGGCCTGCTGTGCTGGCCCCATCCCTGAAGCAGTCTGAGATGGCAATTGAGACTGGGTGTGGTACTGTATGCCTGCAATCCTAGTGCTTTCGAGGTTGAAAAATAAGGATACCTGCAAGTCTGATCTGTGTGGTGAGGCCCTGTAGATTCTATGCTAAATGCATTTTTGTTATTTATTTACTTATGTATTTTAGCAGAACTGAGGATTGAACCTAAATACTTTTTTTTTTTTTAAATGCCCATCTCACTTAACTGAATCCTGTATCCTAAGCAATAGAAATGAACAATTGATGGGGCTGGGGGATGGCTCAGTGGAATAAGAACTTCCCTGGCAAGCACAAGGACCTGAGTTCAGTCCCTGGTTCTGCCAAAAAAAAAAAAATAAGGAAGAGAGAAAAGAAAAGAAATAAATGGATAATTGATATATGTTTGATATATACAGATGCAGGAATGAAATTTAAAAATATTTTTTCTAAATACAGGAAGCAAGACACAAATTATCATGTAAGACTGCATGTATATGAAATTTCAAAATACATAAAATGATAATGACAAATGTATGGGTCTCTAAGGACTGAGAAAATTTTTGAGGTTTTATAAGGAATTATGTATGCAAATGTTTTGTCAGAATTCATTGAACTGTATACTTAAGACATGAAGTTTTTCCATTTAAAATATAGCTATAAAAAGAAAAGTATTAATGCATTACATTTTTCTCTATTTACAATTAGAAAATAAGATACTATATAGAAATGATAAATAGAACTCAGGAAAGCAAAAATCAAGCCAATAACTCAAGCTCATATTGTATCATAATTCTGGTTTAATGCAATGTCTTTTCCCCCAAATAGTTTTGTCTTATTGTATGTCTGTATACTTTATTTCAAAGTCAAAATATTTAAACAATTAAAATTGTTTTTATATTTACAGAAACAAGTGCTGAATGTGAAAATACTCTGAATTTGTATCACTAATTGAAGGTTAAGTTACCGAGGAAGGCCAGAAACGTCACAACTGTACCAATAGTTTACTGACAAATGACAGTTGTAAAAATATAAGACTATTATTTTAACAAGTGTTAAAATTAAAATGCTTAGCAATATAGGAGACAGCTATCTTCACTTGTTAAAATGACACAGAGACAATTGCATTAGCAATTTTCCATTGCTGAGACAGAATACATGACATCCACAACTTAAGGAAATGGTTTATTTGTCTCATGGCTTCTTAGGTCAAAGTTCATGGTAGGCTGCTTCCACAGCTGTGCCTCTGCCGTGAGGTAGAGCATTATGCAGGAAGGAAGTGACGGAGCCAAGCTGCCTCACATTACGGAGGTTGGGAAGTAGAAAGCAGAAGAAGAGCTAGAAAAGGAAGGACAAGGTACCAGATACAGCTGCCAAGGTCATGCTATATGATTTCCTTCTTCCAATAGAGCCCATTTCTTAATATCCCCAACAGTTATGAAAGAACTGAGCATTGATAAGGTTTGCCTGCATATTCCCACCACCTCTGTAACAATCATTTTTTTTTTTTCTTTGTGAAACCGGGCATTGAACTCAGGCCCTTGTGCTTTCCAGCTCCTAACATTCTTAATCCAGTTAAGTTGCAGTAAAGATTAACTGACACAGTACTTATGTACTGCCTTCTTACATACATCAGCCAATGAAACATAGATGAATGACCAAAGTCAATGTTTTAGTAGGCATTTTGTGATATTAGTGATTTTCACATGATAATATTCCTTGTTTTCTGCCAAATAATTGTCCTGCCTCTTCCACAAAGGAGTTTTAGTAAAAGTAAGCAGCCATCTAAAAGAGCTGAAAACTCAAATAAATTCTTTCATTTAGAAACAAGTATAGCTCTACCATAAAAACTTTTTGATTTCCTTTCTAAGTTCTTCCCATTGAGATTAGCCTTCTAGGGGCCAGGGAGATGGCTCAGTAGAATAAGTGCTTCCTTGGTAAGCATAAGGGCCTGAGTTCAATCCCTAGTTCTGCAAAAGAGAGAGAGAGAGAGAGAGAGAGAGAGAGAGAGAGAGAGAGAGAGAGAGAGAGAGAGAGAGAGAGAGAGATTAGCCTCAACAACAACAAAAAAGACCCAATAAAGAGATTGAGAATGAGGCATATGAGCCAGCAGTTCTGGTGCTGGTGAAGGAAATTTCCTAGATGTGTCACAGTGGTAAGTTAGCAGTAGAGACCTCATGATTCAAAGCACTTGTATGCATGAGACTTAAATGACTTCTCTATGTAGACCCCTGGGAATTTTCTTCCTTTAAGGGTGTCACTGCTTAGTCAGTCAATCAATCTTAGCTTAATATCTGATACATGCAGCACGCCTACAGGAAGTTTAAAATTGAACAAAGGAACTGGATGTAAATAAATAGAATCATATTTTAAAAAATCATACACAAAGTAATCTCCCTCTCAAAAATGAACAGTTTTATACACATGTGAATAATGTAGTTGATAAATTGCTTGAGTCCTAAATGTCTACACTATTGATCATAATAATCACAGCCATTTTCTTTGCATGTAAGCTGGTAGTGGCTTAATGAGTAAAAGTGATCTTCAAGCTGGCTTAAAAATGAGAAAATTATGATATAATCTTTTAATGAAAAAATATACTTCCAATGTAAAATACAAAAAATGAAATCATTAGGGGCAATTCTTCCTTTATTCCTACTAGAATAGAACAAACTATATCAGATATGAAGAATACTAAAAAAAGCCAATATGTGGCTCACTTAAAAGACAAATGCATAAAAAATTAAAATTCTTATGGCACCTTCTCACAATTTTTCATTACCACCTGCTAGATCTGTTTTCTGTCTAAAATCATTAAGGATTTTCTAAGGATTATACCTTCAATAGGTAAATCATCATTCAGGCAATCATTTTTAAGAAAGAAAGAGGACAGTGACCACATAGGACTTTGGAAAATACATAATACATAACAGTCCTGGACAAATCAGCTTGTACATTATATTACTGCTAATTAGGCATTGAAACCACACTCCTGCTACTGAGTGACACCCAGGGCCCTTTTTAATTTTCTTTTTCTCAAGAAAAAGTGTCAGAGTTTGACTAAGTCACTAAATTGCCCAGCACGGCTCTAGCTTGTGGTCCTATTAGACTTCCAGAGTGCTGAGGTTACAGGCGTACTCTAAGTATGTATCATATGTCAAGATCAATTATTTTTATATTACTTGCCTAGTCAAAAGCTCACCTTGCTGTGTTGTGCCATTAAAAAGCCCAAAAGCAAATGAACTTTTTTTTAACTAAGACATAGCATAAAATCCATTCAATAAAATTAGATTTATTCATCATTTCAAAACTTAATTTCTTAATGTCTTTGAATATGTTGTTTCCTCCTTCCTGCTTTCTGTGTTTCAGTCCTAATTTCTATTTTTATTCACCTGATTTTAGTTTTGACTTTAAGAATTTTCCTAAATTCTATCTACTTTTTCCAGGAAGATGACTTCTCTCATTTAAGCCAAAATAAATTCTTTACCTTGTTTGAACTTTATCATCTTTAACATTAGTATCTCACCTATGTTTTATTTATTTTCATTTCATAGTATTGTATGAAGTTTGTGGATTTTTAGACAATAGTATAAATTAATAGAGAACTATGGATTTCATTTTATGTATTACAGTTTACCTAGTATATTGTTATGTATTTGGTTATAACAATACAAATATTGAAATATTCAAAAATAGTCCTAGCAATAAATTATGTGCATTTAGAATAATACCTTTTTGTTAGTATTAACAATGATTTGAAATACTATTTGTTCTGAGATTCTGGGTCTGAGTCCCAGGTCATTTCTGCTCAGGATTTTTTTTTTTCTGGAACCGGGGATTGAACTCAGGTCCTTGCACTTGCCAGGCAAGTGCTTATTCCAGTGAGCCATCTCCCCGGCCTCTGAAATGCTATTTGTTTTAATGATTTCAATATTTCTTTTGTAAAGAAATACATGCCACATTATAAACATGACTTTCATTATCTCAAATATATCTTAAAAATGCTTAATGGCCAAATCTAACATCAATCTTTATATTGTCTGTATCCCATAATACTAAGTGAGGGCTGGACTGGTAGCACAGCAGACTAAAGTGTCTGCCTAGGCAGAGTGCAGAAGCTGGTGTTTGATTCCCAGCCTGCCCTGTGGGCACCATCCACACACTGAGACAGAGATTGAGACTGGATGTGGTGATGGGAGCCTGTAATCCCAGCACTTGGTAGACTGAAAACAGAAGAATCACTCCAAGTCTGATATGCATAGTGAGACCTTGCATACTTGCAGACCGCCCTAAAATATAGAAGAAAAAAATGCTAGAGGAGCAAAGCATATCATCCAGATAGGAAATAGTTTTTACATGATAGAAATCCCTTTGTTGTTTCAGCATTAGAAAAACATTGAAGTAACTGGTTAAAATTTAATAATAATGATTCAATAAGTGGCTTAAGTTTAAACACTAAATTGTACCTAAATGGCATTGTAAAAGCTTAATAACTCATAAAAATAACATTTGAAAACATACGAACAAAATCATACAAGCTACATAAAATATTTTTGTGAAAATGTTTTAAAATTTAACTTTATCAGAGTAAAATTTTCTAAATTTGTAACAATTTAGAATTTATTTTAGAGAGTTATCCTATATTTTATTTTTATATTTACAGGTGAAGTGTCTTTCCTGGAACTATTATAAATGTTAATGTTTTGGGGCTTAGAGTATTGTATTGTGATTTATACATTGTGTACTATCATACAGTATGCTCCCCAAATTCTTAGCTGGAGTATAAAATCTGTTGTTTGATGCTAAAATTAAAGTTACAGAGACTAATATTAAATATTTGTCTGTTTTCAAAATTATTAAATGATTCCATAGAGTGTTGTTACTAGACAAAACAAAAACTTATTTACCAATCACTCAAAAAAAAGTCTCATGAAATTATTACAAGTTATTGAAACATTGTATGGACTGTCCATGGTAAAGTAATTGGGTACCAGATTTTTAGTAGGTTTTTAATTGGATTAAATGCCTTCCAGAAGATGTAATTTATCAACTGGTCACACAAGCAAGAATCAGGATACCGTGCCATCCATGCCACTTAACTGTCTGCCATCTATTTCTGGCTGACTAGCTACACCCTAAATTTGTATGTTGAAACCCTAATACCCAGTACTTCAGAATACAAGCTTATTTGAACATAGTATTTTAAAATAACTCATAAAGTTTTAATAGATTCTTTGGGTTGAACCTAACCAGTACCATTGATATCTAGAAGAAGAAGAAATCTAGATGCTATCTATATAATGTACTTGCCTAGAACACTGGCCAACTGAGGACACAGAAACGGGTTGGCCACATGCAAGATAGGGAAAGAAGCCTCAGGAGAAACCAAACTTGCAGGCAACTTGGACTTTGACTTCTATCTTCTAGAACTGTGGTGATATAAAATTTTCTGTGTAATCCACCCAGTCTGAGGTACTTAGTAATGGCACCCTTTGTAAACTAATATTACATTTAAATCTCCATTGCCATTGCCCTTAAAGGGAACTAGGTCTTCCTGAAGATCAAGCTTAACTCATCTGCATCAGGAATTCTTGATATGCAACTATAGAGGCGATTACTCACTGCTACATACACTACCCATAGTATCCACCCCAAGGTTTACTTTGCATGCTTCAGGTCAAGGAATCTCTTGCAAGACTTCTTTTTATTTTCCACTACCAATGTGAAAGTATAGCATTTGATTGTAGCATTTTACGTTGGAGAAAGTTGACTTACAGACAGTGGAAGTTATTTCATTTTATGCTTGCTGTCTTATGAAGTAGGTGAAATTTCCTCTGAGGAGTGCTTCTGAGAGTTAATTTGAATGATCAGAGTTTATTGCTCTGCATAGGCCACCATAAAAAATCCCAGCATAGTTCAGTAGCTTGTCTACAAGAAACCCAGCCAAAAAAACCTTCTTATTCTCTACCCCAGTATCTTTATGGTTAAGCTGATGTGCTATCACTATTCTGACAGTCAAGTAGACTAACGCAGTGAACATTAACTTTTTCATGACATCAAATTTCCATAAATATGTAAGCTCAGTTGTGATGTTTTCCACTGTCATTTTCATAATATTGTTCAGGAGGGCAAATAGCTATGCTTGTCTCTTTCACTGATTCACTTCATGAACCCCACTAGAATATTCTGAATGAAAAACAGCAAACTTAACAATGTATTCACCTTTGTGACAGCGGTGGAAAGTTTCTTAGGTACTAGGTCCCCCAATTGCAACCCAAAACCTACATATTTATTGCAAAGTGCAACTACTGCCCGTATGTGTGCTGTCATCCAATGCGTGGCTGCTGGAGCAATGCTGGAGCAACTTAACTGGTGAGAGAAGAGAGGGCTTTGCATGCCCACTGTGGCATGCAGACCCTAAGTTGGCACCCCTGCATTAGGGCATGTACATAGTGTAAGTCCAATAACACTTGCAGTCCTCCAAATTTTTTGTTCAACATTTTTGCAATTTTTCTAGGTTATAGATGCACATCTGTATTTACTTAAGCTTACCATTTCCATTTATTTTATAACCTTTCAATGATAATTGTAGACCCAAGGTACACAAATTCCCAATTCAACAAAACTGAATGCTGTCCTCAGTGGCCATGCAGACTAGCGCAGGTAACAATTCATGTGTACAAGTAACAATAACAAAAATAATGAGCCTGGGTATTTGTTTTGTGTAGGTGAAAAATGCATTTTTACTGTGATTCTTCTACGTTAAAATGTGGGGAAATTTTCTATAATCTTAAACAGGTTCTTTTCCATGTTCTTCCAGTGCACTGTGCTGCAGAGTGCACCTGGGCATAGAGGATGTACTTGATTAGTGGGGGAACTTCCTGGTGCTCCTTTGTAGAAAGTGTGCCCAGAACCTGATTGGAGTGAGAAATAGAAAATTTTTTCTATAAGAAATTAATAGAAATATGGAGGTTGACGAATGCCACCTAAAAAAGGGGAGAAGCAATGACAAAAGAAAATACTACCCAAATGGTGATAATCTAAGGCTATAATGATAACTGTGGAGGAGAGTAACTCAATTGTTGCAGATTAATAGCTCATAAACTTTTAGGAACACAGAATTCAAATTTCAGCTGTTTCACTGACCTTCTGAATTTCTAAGAATATAATTTCCGAAAAACCTCCTGTGAGTAGTGGACCTTTTGTGGAATGAGGCCTTTTGTGATCAATATATTAGAACGTTGTATAGAAAAAAATAACATATCAGGCTGACTCCGCCATCTTGCTCCATCCTGCCCGCCCCCACCCAGCCCCTGAGACCGGCCAGAGAAAGCGCGGCCAACTCCGCCATCCTGCTCCATCCCGCCCATGCCTGCCCAGCCCCAGAGACCAGCCTGAGACAGTGGCTGACGCCAGTGGCCTCCTGGATCCCGCGCCAAGTTCTCCCAGCGAGAGCGAATTTACAGGACTCACCAGGCATCCCAGATCAATGAGAGTGTGGTGAGTCTGAAGGAGAGCCTTTGGCTTCTTCCCACACGCGCTTCGCGGATCCCTGTTCCCAACCCATCCAAGCCAGTGACTGGCCTGAAACTTCAGGACCCACTCACCAACACCTTCCCAGATCCCCTGACCTAAAGCCCACTGATTGAGTGGGAATTTCCCCGATTCTCTAGGCATCAAAGGTCAGTGAGTGTAGAACCTCAGGCCCGTCGTGCCTGAGATACACTTCCCAGGGATTAAGCTGCCATCACCTCCCGTTGCCGGGTGACAGCTCCAGGCACACTGTGCCAGAGAAACACTTCCAGGTGATTACTGGTCCCAACACACAGCCCCAGACCCAGTGCAGGTTGGCCTGGAGTGAGAACTCCTAGCCTGCCACACCGGAGGGACATTTCTCAGCAATCCACGGTCCCACGCTACGGACCGAAACCCAGCACAGCCTCGTCTATGAGTGAGGGTTCCAGGCCCACTGCACCAGAGGGACCTTTCCCAGCCTTCTTGGGTTACGGCCTGTAGACCCGGACCCAGCACAAGCTGGCCGGCTCAGTACAGCCTACTCAGTGAATAAGATCATCCACTATCCTTTTGTGAGCCCAGAACACCCACCAAAGCCCAGGCCCACCCACCTGGGGAACGCCCTGCCTGACACAGGAGGGCTGACCCCGGGAACCAACATAGCGGAACCAAAGGAGCTGCAGCAAAAAAGGAATTGAACACAACAGCTAGACCCAGTATAGGCATACCTGGAAAATCTCAAACTTAATAAATAGACTGGCACCCGAATCTCATAACAAGCTAAGGTTATAGCTACACCAATGCTCTACACCAAAGGTCAAAGATCAGTGCTATACAAGATGAAAAAGAGAAGGGAAAAATGCAATCCCAGACCTTGAGTCCATCGGGAAGGGCAGAGGACACTAGCTCAGCTGCAACGAATGAAGTAACAGATACAGCAGCAAAGGAACAACAGCAGAAAGCTATAGAGGAAATAACATGAGAAGTAATTCCCCAATTTAAAAAAGAAATATTTGAATACATAGAATCTGAAATAAAGAATGAATTCCAGAAACATTGGGTGGAAAAACGATGTTCACCCAGACCAAGTGCAGAGAGCACTATCCGAACTGACATATATGAATTAACAGCATCTGAAGCAAAGAAACAACAACAGAAAGATCATGAGGAACTCAAAGCAGAAATAAGTTCTGAAATCAAAAAAGAACTTTTTGAAGTCATACGATCTGAAATACCGAAACAAGTCCAGAAATATACAGAGGAAATCCAACTTAGAAGAAACACAGCAGAAAAAGAATTAATAAGTACCTTTAAAGAAGACATGGATAAAAAAATTGAGGAGATCAGAAATACGATGGATTCCTTGAATGAGCAATACAGAAAAGAAATAGAACACATGAAACACAGTCAAAGAGATATAGAAGAACTAAAAATAGCAATCACGAGTCTACAAAACCGTCTGAGTGAAAGCGAAGACAGAGTTTCAGATCTTGAAGATGCCAGAGCAGCTAGTGAAAAGGTGAGAAAGGATCTCTTAAAAACAACAAGAATG
>PVKA01010641.1:0-10000 GCA_004027165.1 Ctenomys sociabilis
TGCCAAAGCAGCCAGGCTGTATTAGGGGAGTGCTTGCAATTGTCTCTGAACAGCGCTTCAAGGGCATGCTTAGCCTCACTGGTGATTTAGGATAAAGCCTCAGCCTGTAGGCTGGGAGGGATGGCCTGTAGGGGTTCTTTGGGTCTGGAGAGGGATTCCTACCCCCTGCAAGGGCTTTCTCCCTGTTTGCTCAGGTCCTGGGGGAATCAATCTGAACGCTGTGTCCCCCCACCCCATCTGCCAGTTCCCGCAACCCCCAGCTCCAAGGCAGGGGCTCTGAGCTGAGCCCCTCATCCTGACAAGAGTGGAGAGTGACAGCAAGGTCCCTGAAGGGGCTGCAGGAGCTCTCTGGTGGGTTGACACCTCCCTCCTCCAAGTTCCCAGCTAGTTTGAGCTAATTCTTATAGCCCATGAATAAAATGAAGGAGAATGCAACAGGGTGAACCCCTCACATATCTAAAATTGGACCTTTTCTCCTTCCTTCAGTGTTAGCCAAGCCTGGGTCCCTAATTGCTCATCTGAACCCACTCAAGGGACTCTGTGTAATTTGCAATGATCCTGACTTCAGGGCTCTACAAGCTACTCCTTTACAGGCCCTCAGAGCAGTTTCATCCCGAGGCCCACATGAGGTTGGACTCTTCAGCTACTTTACTCCCATTGCTTTAGGAGAATGCCCTGTGCCTGGCCAGCAGAGCAGAGTGGTTAGAAGGGGTGTGGACACTTCACCTTTGCCATGGATCCCTGATATGACCCTGGGCAGTTGGTCATGGAAGCAGCCCCCCTTTCTTGCATAATATATGAGATGAGTAGAAGAGGTTGGGACTCACTGGTGGCACTGTTGCAAGACCTGCCGGGGTCAATACAGGCCAGGCAGCACGCCTGGCATGCTGCAAGGCCGCTCTTTGTGCCGTTTTCTATCATCTCTGCCGGCCCTCCTTTCTCTTTCTCACCCTATCTATTCTTTAGCCAGACTGATATCTTTCTGCCCCTTGGGACCCCTTGGGACCCCTTCTGTATCAGAGTCTGCAAATGTTGTGCTCTCCTCCAGGCCTGCCCTTTCACTTCTTACAGAAGCGATGTTCAGGGTCCCTTGGCATTCCATTAGCACTGTGATGGACACTTCACTAGGAACATACCATAAATTCTTATTTTGGCACTCACCAAAATAGGACAATGGATTTTTTTTTCCTGCTCCCAAATGAAGAGTGACTCTTTTTTCTCTTAGAGTCCCTAAAGCCACCCTCCATGACCAACATCATGCTGAGGATCAAGTTGGGCTGATGGCTCATGGTGTCTCCAATCACAGGGGAGTCCCAGCAGTGCTCCAGCCTCTGCAGAAAAGCAAGGTTGTAGAAGAGAAAAGGGCTAGATGTGAGAGGCTGCAGAGACACCTGCAGTCTGGGCTCCCCTCTGTGTGCCAAGCATTAGGCCGTGTGCCGTGTCTGTAGGTGACTCTCATCTAACCCTGGAAAGACTGTACATACACTCCTTCAAAGCCTCCATTCTTCATGAAATGATTCTATGAATGTCATCATGCATACTTCATACACGTGGATGACAACAGCAGTTTCCTTCATGGTTGTTCTTGGCTGTACTTTGACTTTCAAAAGTGTCCATCCCATTTCTCCCCCCGTGATCCTGTGCCCCAGGAGCCTGCCTAGTTCCCACTAGGTCACCAAGACCTAGGATATAGGTGTGAGAGCCCTAGTTCTCTGCTGACTGCTGCAGCATCCTCATCTGTGCACCCCGCATGCTTCTGCCTAGTGAATTTCCTAAAGCACACCGTGCACATGTCTCCTGTATTCCTTATCTTTCTTTCTCTGGGACAAAATATAGGACACACAACTTGAAGAGAGATTTATTATGGCTCATGTGTTCCAGGGGTTCCACCCCGTGGTCACTTGGCTCCAAGACAGGACAGCATGGGGAAGGGCCTGCCTGGGGAGAGCTGCTTGCAGCGTGCAGCCAGGAAGCAGACAAAGAAGGAAGGGAAGAGTCACGGGTGGGAATTCACCCTGCCAGCTCTCGTCCCAGTGACCTGCCTCTTCTGACAGGATTCCACCGCTGACAGAGGAGACCTTGCCAGGGGTGGGAGCTGAGGAGGAAGCTCGTCAGATCTGCATCACACCATCTTCTTCAGTAGCCTTCATTTGACCCACACAGTGAAAGCCAGGCCCCTCCTTCAGGCATGTCCCACCCCTAGAGTCTTTCCTGAACCTGTTTTTCCAGCGTCATGGAAGACTCTACCCCTGCCCCAGCCCACCCCCCCTCAGTCACTGCTCTAAGAGCCTCCAAACTGCCCCCCCCCCATCTTGGCCAACCTGTTTCTTCGGCCTGGGACTTGTGCCCTGTCTACTCTCTTAACCCCTAGGGAGGGTTCCCCCTATGATCTGCAAATACAGCCTTCTGTAGGAAGCTGTCCCCATTTCCCCCAAAAGATAATGAAGGGCTCCTGCAGCTTCACTGTCAGAGTCTAAGGGTTCAAATTTGGCTCTACCAATTCTGGCTTTGGGATAATCAAGTCACTTTAGAAATGTGAGGACAGAAAAACAATGGAGATGATACTTGTAGGATTATTTGCCAGTTTAAAAGAAAGTAGTTTTGAAGAGCTTAGTAATGTTTTGGGGCTTAGTGATAGCAACTTCACAGGCATAAGGTATTTCTACCATTTACACAATGAAGTACTACTCAGCTATAAAAAAGATAAACTCAAGGCTTTTATAGGTAAATGGATGTGATTACAGACCATACTCATAAGTGAAATAAATCAGACTCACATGTATAAACATCGCATTGTCTCCCTAATGCAAGAACCTGAAAGAGTACATAAAATCCAAATGGTAAATTGATAGTGTGAAAGGCAAAGGAAAATCCTCAAAGGGAAGGAGCAGCTGGGAGGAAGGAAAGAAAACAAGAAAGAAGGAAAGGAAAAGTGTAGGTATGTACACAAGATAGCTTGCATAATCGTACCGTCGATTTCTTCTACTTTATTAAAGGGAACAGTTAAAATTTTCTTTTCTTCTTTTTAATTTTTTGAGCAATTTTGCTTGCTTATGACTAGTAATCTGAGCAACTAATTTGAAGATAACGATATGCAACATAGCAACCTTGTTGATTTCCTATAATTTTGTTTAGTGAAATTCTTTATAACTCTAAATTTTCTTTTACTAGTATTTATTCTCTTCAAAAAAAAAAAAGAATGGAAAGAAGGTATCATCAGGCTGAGCACGCCTGTAATCCCAGCACTCTCCAGGGAGAGCAGGAGGCTGCTGTGAGTTTGACGCCAGCCTGGATAGCATAGTAATCAAGCTGCAGAGCGAAATCCTGTCTCAAATATAATAAAATAATAATAATTAATAACAATAATAATAATCTCTTTTCTATTTGACCAATAACTCTCAACTTTGACATCAGAATTCCTAGACAAGCTCTTAAAAACCAGAAGCTCAGAATATACGTCCAGGGATTCTGCTTTAGGTTATGTGATAGGCAGTTGCCTTATATTTTATTTATTCTTTTTGTTTATTGTGGATATATGTATATGTGTGTGTGTGTGTGTGTGTGTGTGTGTGTGTTTCAGCCATTCATAAGTGTAATGTTTATGTTTCCTTTTTTCTTTTTTTTTGGTGGAACCAGGATTGACTCAGGCCTTTGGGCTTGCCAGTATAGCACTTATTGTACTAAACCATTTCCCTGGCCCCAAGTGTAATGTTTAGAGGCACTAAATCCAGTCATAGTTCTGTGCAGTTACCATCATTATCTATGCCCAAATCTTTTTCTTCATCTCCAACAAAAATTGTGTACATTAAATACTAACTCCTTCTTCCTTCTGTATTAGCCCCTTGGTACTGTCTCCTGTACTTTTGTCTCTATTAACTTGCTTGTTCTATGTATGTGTAGACGTGAAATCATGTAGCATTTTCCTTCTATATCTGGCTTATTTCATTAACATAATGCTTCCAAGGTACACTCATGTTGCAGCACATAAAAAATCTTATTCCTTTTTGTGCCCAAATAGTACTCCACTTTTATGTGTGTACCACCTTATTCATCTCTTGATGGATACTGGATTGTTTTTACTTTTTGACCTTTGTGAATAATGCTGCTATGAATATTTGTACATCAGTATTCCTTCTAGTCCTTGCTTTCATTTTCTCCCCAACCTGGTTATGTTATATATTTATGGATAGTACCATTTGATACATAAAATTTCTTAATTTTTTTGGCAGAACCAGGGATTGAACTCAGGCCCTTGTGCTTGCCAGGCAAGCACTTATTCTTCTTAGCTATCTCCCCAGCCCCCAAATTTCTTAATTTTTGATGAGGCCCAACTTTCCTATTTTTTTTTTTGTGTGTGTATGTTTTTGGTGTTCTGAAAGTCCATGAAGTCATTGCCAAATCCAGGGTGAGGAAGGTTTTTCCCCCATGTATTCCTCTAAGAGTTTTACAATTTTATCAACTAAGCTTAGGCCTTTGATCCATGTTGATTTAATTATTATGTCTTAAATGACATAACGCAAGACTCCAACTTCATTATTCTGCCTTGCACACACCAAGTTCTTTGAACACTATTTGCAGGGGAAAAATTTCTCCCTTTTTCTCATCTTAATAGTCTTGGCACCTTTAGCAAAAAATCCAGTTGGGGTTTGATTCCTGTAGTGCCTTGCCAGCCCCACCCCTGGGGCTCACTGAGACAGCAATTGAGACTGGGTGAGGTGGTGAGCGCCTGTAATCTTAGCGCTCAGGAGGCTGAAAACCAGCGGATCACTACAGGTCCAATCTGTGTAATAAGATCTTGAAGACCCTGTACTAAATACACAATCAATTAACCATATATGTGAGGAGCTGGGGATATAGCTCAGCAGCTTAAATGCCTGCCTGGCAAGTACAAGGTTCTGAGTTTAAACCCCAGTACCACAAAACAAACAAACAAAAAACATGTATGTGAGAGTTTATTTCTCTACTCTTTCATTCTATTGAGCTATGCAATTGTCCTTATGTATGCTAATATGATATTGTTTTTATTATGACTTTGCTTTTATTTTTTAAAAGAGAATAAGAAATAGTAAAAAAAATAGGAATGATACAGAATTTTACTAAACAAAATGATAGGAATTCAACAATGGTTGCTACACGCTACATTGCTCTCTTCAAATTAGTTGTTCAGATTACCAGATATAAGAATGTAAAATTGGTCCAAAACACTAAAAAGAATAAAGAAAACAAACTTAAGCATTAACTAAATTTTGAAGTTGTACAGTATGAGACCTCCAAGTTTTTTTTTCTCTTTCTCTTAGATTGTGTTGATTATTTGCACCCTCATGAAATCTCATTTGAAGATTGACTTGAGGATTGACTTTTCCATCTGTATAAAAAAAAAAAAAAAGATATTGATTTTTTATAGCAGTCTTACCTGAATCTACAGATTGCTTTAGGGATTGTTGACATCATAATAATACTATGGCTTTTTATTCATGAATAATGATATCTTTTTATTTAAATTTTTCCCCCAGCACTAGAGATTAAACCTAGATCCTTCTGCACTGAGCTACAATTCTGACCTTTTATATTTTTATTTTTTAAATTCTGAGACAGGTCCTTGCTAAGTCACTAAATTGTGCAGGCTGGACTCCAACTTTAGTCTCCCAGACAGCTGGGATTACAGGTCCACACCATGCCTAGCTTCTTTTTATTTAGATCTTTTATTGTTTTCAGCAATTGCAGTTTTCAACACGTAAGTTCTTTTCCCTCCTTATTTAATTCACTCCCATGTGTTTAAATCTTCTAGGTGCTAATACAATTGAAATGACTTTCCTAATTGGATTAGTATTGTTCACAGCTCCCGAAGAGATGCTGATATGCAGTTAAGATTAAAACCACTTGCTTAGGGAAAGAGAAACCTGTGTCTTCTTTCCCTAACTTACTAAGTTCCCAGCACTAATTACTCAGTCATCCTTTTCTGATGAATCGTACACAGCTTTATACTTGGAAAATTCATTTAACAATTTGCTTGGTCTTTTTCCTCTCAGCTGCCGACATACCATCCAGAGTAAGGAAGACCCGGAAGCTTCGGAGCCACGTGAGCCGTGGCCGTGGCCGCCTCGGCAAGTGCCCCAGGGGCCACGGTAATGCTAGTGGAATGCATCACCACAGGATCAGCTTCAACACATATCACCTAGGTTGCTTTCAGAAAGCTGGTATGAGGTATTGCCACTGAAAGAGAATAGAGAGCTTCTGCCCAACTGTCAACCTTGATAAATTATGGACAATGGCCAGTGAGCAGACATGAGGGAATGCTTCCAAAAGCGAGACTGGAGCAGCTCTCATCACTGATGCAGTGGGATTGGGCTACTACAGAGTCCTTGGGAAGGGACAGCTCCCAAAGCAACCTGTCATCATGAAGGCCAGATTCTTCAGTAGAAGAGGTGAGGAGAAAGTGATGGGTGTTGAGGGAGGAAGGATGTGCCCAGGTAGACTGAAGCCACTGGACCAGGGGTTCATCAAAATACTGCAAATGGTGTTTAAAAAAATTGCTGACTTGATCCTGACTTAGCCCCTGCTCTTTCCTTGGTCCCAGTTTCTAGAAGACTGCTCCCGAGTGACTCCTCTCCAAAGCTAGGCTTCTAGAGAGAGGGAGCTGGCAGCTCCCATGGATTGTCTCCCACTTTGCTGAGCTTGGGGGCTTTCCACCTCTTGGGGAAGGCATAACATCTGATTTCAGTGTTAGTTTGGAAGTGACCCTGAGTATAAGTAGCAGCAGAGAGATTCACAATATATAGGCAGGTCAGCTGGGGCAAAAAGGGCATTGATTTTTGATCAAGGAGACCAGGACAGAGACCTCTGCACCCTTGCTTCCCCCAGATTATGCCTGCCTTCACACAGAGGTGGCCGTGAGGACTGACACCTAGCAGCCTCCGGCCCTAAATACTCCCCCACTTGTGGACAAGAGACTTCATGCTCAGGATTTATAGTGAGGAATGCACAACAGCGAGGAGTCCAAGTTCACCAGCGCCATTGGCAGTGCTCTCTGAGAAACCGAACAGATGGGCTCTAATTGCAGACCTGTTGTGGGGACATTGTTAACAAACACACAAGTAGCAGTATACAGGGCTTTTTGGAACCGAATGTGACTTGGCAGCTGGGGACAGCCGTCTAATTACCAACATCTGAGTTTCTTGTTTAATGAAGGGGAATGTGGAAAACGGCTCTACTAGGAGCAGCCGGTGTGGAGAGAGATGCCAAAGCCATGGCTACACAGAGCCCTCTCGCTCTTCTGTGTCATGAGTGAGCTTGCTTACCTTTCTCCCTGGAATCCAACATCCCTTTGGGAAGATGGAGTGTATTCTGGGGATCTTTGGGTATCAACCATAAACCATCGGCAAAGAGTATATTTGGGACACATTGTTCCATTATGTTTATTATTTTTCTTCTTAAATCAAGTCAAGCTGACCCACCAGGAAGATGACTCATGTTTTACTGGTGACTTCCTGTATTCCCTTGCATAACTAACACTCAAATATACATCAGCACCCTAATTTTGTAGTTGGTGGATTTGCAACAATATCTGCTCGGGCTTCTGTAGATTTGCTATAGCCCAGTTCTGTTTTGAGCACCCTACCTGAGAAGCTTGTTTAGTTTTTAAATCACTGAAAAGATAGACACCATTATTATTTCCCCTTTTCAGATGAGGAGACTGAGGCATGGAGAGGTAGGTAATCTTTTGGTGAGACATTGGTCCAGGCAAGGTTCCAGCCTCAGACTGACTTGTTGGGTGATATTAATCACCGGCCGCCAAGGAGGGCCTGGCTGAGCTTCACACCATGTGTTTGTCCCACTTAAGCCTCACTTCTAAGCCTCACAACAATTCTATGAGGCATAAACTATCATTGGCTCTGTTTGAGCTTGAAGAAACTGGGTTTAGGTGGTAAAGCAGCCTGCTCAATGCACAAAGCCTGTGATATGCTAAGCTGAGGCTGGAAGTCAGGGTCCTTGCTCTGAGCTTCATCTGGGGCCACCATGGAAGGAAGCTCTGATGTACTGTGTGAATTCAAGAAATTCTATTTTTATTCTATTTTAATTTTTTAGCTCCGTGACTATCTGGTTCTGAGTCCATTTAGGAGGCTCCATGGAAGAAGGTGTTATTGGATTTCAATATCAAGGGAAAGTGAATTGTCTTTGGAAGGATCAAATTATCATTGCTTCCTGAACATTATATATTTATGAAACCCATCACTTCAACCAGCATACAAGGCCCTGCGGTGGGTATACAGGTGGGTGTGAAGCTTCTAAGGTTCTACATCTTACAGTTGTTCCAACATCCCCAGCTAAGCCCCTTCACACTCTTCCAGTGTCTTCATTCCTTGAAGAAAACCACCCAAGCTCTCCTCTGAGGCTCTTCAGAGGGAGTGCTATACATGCCCCAGAAGCAATACTCTAAGGGCTGCAAATATAGCTCAGTGGCTTAAGTGCCTGCCTAGTAAGTGTAGCATTGCAAATTCAATCCCCTATGCTACTGGGAAAAAAGCAGCTCCACAGAGTTCTTCCTGCCTCCTTCGGTTGTGTGGCTCCCATGAAAGCATAGCATGAGAATCAGGTGCTCAGACCTTGGGGTACACATCTCATGCACAAGAGCCTTACCTCAGGTTTTGTTATTTTCTATTTGATCTAATTTCTTTACTCATCATTAATTAATTAATTTATTTATTTATTCTTTTTTGGTGGAACCGGGGATTGAACTCAGACCATGGCGTTTACCAGGGAAACACTTATTCTACTGAGCCATCTCCCAGGCCCCATCATTAATATTTATAACAGAGACATTTCCATTTCCACATGCTCCTTCCTGCTCCCTCACTTTCCCTTGAATCAGTCTGGGCCTTGGTAGCTGTCTTGATTAGGAGAGTATGATTACTGTGATGCTCCGTGACTCACCAAGCTAAGAGCTGATACAACTGCTTCCAGTTCCCGGCAAGATGGAGTAAGCATGCTTCTCTTTTCCCACCTATTGAATAAAACTATCATCTGGACACAAGACACAGAGCAGCGATGTGAAGATGCTGAGAGACTGGAGTAGTAGGAAGATTCAGAAAGAACATCAGAATTTAAAATGTCACCAAACTAGGAGGAAATTTGTCATCTTTCTCCCTAGTTTTCTCACTGCTTGACCTTGGATGCAGGTACAGTTACAGAAGTGTGTGGAAGATGAGTGGAACTAAAGCTTCTTAGTTAGAAAACTGAAAATTTCTAGGGAGATAGCAATGATAAAAGAGTTTAGGGAAAGAATGTCATACAATTATTTATGAGTTTCTGCCCCACTTTACAGGAAAACCCGTGGCTCTGACCCAAACCAGCATACCAATGCTTTAAGAGCTAAAATAATACAGAGACTACTGTCTGGGATCCACACTGGCCCCTGGATTCTATGCATACAAACCAGATTCAAATAACACCACAGAGTCTCTTAAAATTGAATCCTAACATACTGAAGACATCATGGCACTTGCCTACTAAAACAAAAGCATCATCCTTCATGTTAGGATTCATATAAAACCTGGCATTTTATATGTAATATTCAATATGCCCAAATTAATATCCAGAATTATGTGACACATGAATAACCAGGAAACTCATGTCACACGGGAAAAAAGAAATCAACAGATAGCAACATTGAGATAATAAAGATGTTAGAACACATAACAAAGCAGAGGTAAGATATTCTAATAAGCAACTATAAATATTCTTTTTTATTTTAAAAAGAATTTAAAAAGAAAGCAAACTATAAGTATTCTTAAAATAGCAAAGTCAAAAAGTTTAACAACAAAAATATAAAGAATCAAATGGAAATTTTAGAATTAAAAAAATACAATAACTTAAATGAAAACTCACCAGACGGACTCAAAGTAGAATGTGATAACAAACACTGCAAGGCATAGACCTACAGATGCAAGAAGCTCTAAATCGCCAACAGGTAAAGTAAAAAGAATTAAAATAAGGTTGCTGA
>PVKA01010641.1:12500-63698 GCA_004027165.1 Ctenomys sociabilis
TCAGCAAACTATGCTTTGGAGATATAAAAATTAGTAGAGATGAACTGGAACATTGCATCGTGATGAAAGGATCAGTTCACCATGTAACCATAATGATTCTCAATGTCTATGCAGTATCTGTGTCATGTGAACTACAAAATACACAAGCCTGAGTTATTGGAATCAAAAGAAGAGAGATAAATACACAATTACATTTTTTTTGAAAAAAAGATTATTTTTTGTTTCTTTTTTTTTTGTTTTGTTTTGCTTTTGGTAGTGCTAGAGATTGAGCTAATGGCCCCGTCCACACTAGGGAAGTGCTCTTCCACTACTCTCAGCTTCTACAGCAGGAAACTTTAATACTACCCTGATCAGTAACACATCAGAGGTAAAAGGAAAACACTGGGCACATAAACAAATCGAAACCTATCTCCCAACCAACGGAATCTAAATTGATCAATCTACTATAATGATAGATATTAGAATAAAAGGTCCTTTTCTGGTGTGCATGGAACATTAATCAAGATGAACCATATTGTTCTTCACCTAATACATCTTAACAAATATAAAATAATTTAAACATGAAATATGTTCTGAGAACATAATGGAATTACAGTAGAAATTTGTAATAGAGGATAAGAAAATGAAGCAATAAAATCCCAAATAATCCATAGTTCTTAAAAAGAATTCAAAAGAAAATTAGGAATGAATATTTATATATATCAAAATGTATAGAATGCAGATAAACCAGTGTTTAGAGATAAATCTATAGTATCAAATTCTTATGCTAGAAAAGACTCTAAAGATTCTAAATGTCTACTTTAAGAAACAAAAAAAAAATAAACAAAAGCAAGCAATAAGGGAAAAATTAAAGATAAGAACAAAAGATGAAAATGACAAAAGAAGTGACAGAAAAAGTCAATGAAAATGCAAGCTGATTCTTTAAAGAAATTTTTAAAAAATGGTAAGGTTACTCCAAGAGCGAGGTGAGCTATCTTTTGCAGGTAGCTGGCTGCTGCTATGACCAACATGGCCTCTTGCCGCTCCATGTGGGCAGGAGGCCAGCCTGGGCTAGTGCACTGGTGGTGGCTCTGGCAGGCTTCTGAGAACCACCATTGCCATTTCTCCCTGGGCTTGGATCCAGCGCCATCATACCTACTTCAGTCTATGTCCAGAACCAACCACAAAATTAACCTGCATTCTACACAGTTAGCTCCATGGAATGGGACAGGCTTTGGAGACAGGGGCTTTCAAGGGGTGCATAAAGTAAACTGAGGTTAGCAAGGCGGGAATCCCAATCCCATAAGGTTGTTGCCTTTGTAGAAAGAGGTAATCAGGGTCCAAAGTGGGTCCAGAGAAATGGTAATGGAAGGCACTGGGAGAAGATGTTCTGTACTAGCAGGAGAAAAATCCCGCTCTACCAACACCTCGAGCTTGGACTTCCAGCCTTCAGACCATGAAAACACACTTCTGTTGTTGAAGCCATCCCATTGGTGGTTATATTTATCTGTAGAAATCAAGCTGACTCAAATTGATTTGGGTACAGAAAAGGGTCTAGGTCTAGAGACAATGAACCAGGACTACACTGTGAATGTAGTGAGGCAGTGACGAGCTGGGAGCAGGGCAGTCTCCTAGCTCTGCCTTCTCCTGACCCCATTTCCTCATCTGTGCCACAGGCAGGCCAAGTCAGGTCTTATTCCACTTCTTTCCAGCCCCAACAGCCCTGAGCTCCTCCTATGTCTTCCAGGAGCAGTTCCAAATGTGAACCAGGAACAGGAGCTCCTCAGCTGAACCTCAGGATGGTGCCTTGGAGGACGTTAGCCAGCAGCCTGGTCAAGGCCCTTCTTGGCTGCAGCAGGTTCAGTGGCAGCGCCCACCATGAGGAGAGGCAGTTCTACTCAGGAGCTTTACCTATGAGGAAGTGAAACAGTTATAGCCTCCTCTGGGCCACCCTGCCAGAGGGCCATTTAATGAATAAAAATGGGGAACTTTGCTTGTGGCCCCTGGAAAACTGGGCTGACAGTAAGGATGAGAAGGGTTGTGGAGGGCCATCCACGTGACTCTCTTTGAAAGAGGAGCAGTTCTCTCCATTTTGACTGAGCCTGACCTTATGTCCACCTATTGCTATGTACAGAGCTTCTAGGACTTGTCCTTATTCCTTCAATTCACTCTAAGTAACTGGTATCAGTCCAGCTGGGGTGCTGGTGGTCTTTTTGAAGGGGGTAGGCATGTTTCCCCAATACCCCCACCCTTTCCTCCTTACTGAGCTGGGTCAAGAAAGGATGAAGAGCCAATGCTCCACACTGTAGGTTGGGATTAAGCCTTGAGACAGTGGCTATGACTTCTTGCAGCTTGAAAGATTATACCTCAGAGCTGAAGCACAGATCCCAAAACATTAGATACAATTTCAATTGTGTAATGATTACTCTTGCTGTATATCCTTCTCACTGCAGACAAAATGCAGGCCCCCTCCTTAGCACAGCTTGTGGCCTCACCTACTTCCCCCCAGTCTCAAAGACAGTCATCCTCAAACTACTACTTTCTTCATGAATGAATAAAACCCATGTTAGGTCTTGGGTTAAGGCCTTTGTTCCAGATAGCCATTACTGTGGCTGGGTGTAGGACCCCTTGGCTCCCTACAGCTATAAATATGCTTTAGTGTTGTTATTTTCACCATGGGTTGCACTGGGTGTGGTAGACTGGAATTCACTCAATGAGATTCCAATAACTTATCCATGGGATTACAAATATAAATTTCTTGGACTGAGAAGAGGACCAGGAAAGGCTCTGTATGAAGGGAAAATATAGACAAGCAAGAATTGATAAAATCCCAACAAAAATAACTATTACAGGAGAAGGAGCAGCTATGACAGAGTCTACTGGGACAATTCAGATGTCATCACTCAGGTGAGCTGCACAGATGAACCCCAGGCCATGAGGATTCTCTGGGCAGACTCCACAGAATCCCCAACCCTTTGAGACTGCTGTGGATAGAGCAGACAAAGTGCTCACAACTTCCTTTTCCTTTCTTTGTTTTTACGACCAGTACTCCCTATCCTATGTGTTCAGACTGGCCTTGAATTCACTGTGTTATCAGGCTGACCTTGAGCTCAAGATGTTTCTCCTGCCTGAGTCTCCTGTGTGCTGAGATTACAGGTGTTCTCCCCAACACCCAGGCAGGTGGAATGGATGTCAGGAAGCGAAGACATACCTCCTTGCATAATAACAGTATCTTTTTTATCATATTTTAGTTCTACAATAATATTTTTGAGCTCTTAACATATCTATCTATCTATCTATCTATCTATCTATCTATCTATCTATCTATCTATCTATCTACCTATCTATCATCTGGTGTGTTAACTCATTTAATCATTGAATTCTCCCAAAAGTTATACTTGGTGTTTTTTGTGGTTTAAGTATGTATCCTCGCACCCCTGCCATAGTTTAAATATGCCCATATGCTGGAATGTTAATGTTCAAGGTTCACATGTTAACCATATTTGGTAGGGGGCCTTTGGAGAATAACTAGAATTAGAAGAGGTTGGGGATCAGGGAGATGGCTCAGGAGAATAAGCGCTTGCTGGCAAGCACAAGGGCCTGAGATCAATTCCCGGTCCCCCCTCCCCCTGCAAAAAAGAGGAGGTCGTGGAGCAGGGTGCAGTGGTGGCCCTCTGGCTCTATAGGGTGTGGTACCCGTGGCCCCCCTGTGACGCAGCAGGAAAGCCCTTGCTGAAGGCTGAGCACCATACACCCAGACTTCTCAGTGCCCTGAACTGTAAGACATGTAAGCTGTAAGCTGTGAAACTGTGAGAACTTTCTTTATAAAGCACCACGTCTCAGGCACTCAGTTCTAACAATAGAAAAGGGACCAAGAAGCCCGGAGAGGCCCCAGGACTGCCAAGCATCTGTACTCCACCGCCAGGGCTAGCTTAACCCTAATGTGTTCGCCGCTTTCCCTGCCTGGGGAGCTCCTGCTCACCACTGTGAATCTGGTCAAATGTCACCTCCCCTGGGAGCTTTCTGAACCTACCTTCATTCTCATTTGCCCTTAACAAAACTCAGCATGCCTCTCTATTAACACGCTTTTCCTATGTAGTATTTCCAGAAATTTTTTAAAAAGAAAATTGAGTCAAAAAAGATAACAATGTAACTAGAATTTGCTTAATATTTTGCCCTCTTTGCTACAAATCCTTTTTTTTTTCCCTTTGGAACAGGGTCTCACTATGCAGTTCAGGCTGGTCTTAAGCTCACTTTGTAGCTCAGGCTGGTCTCGAACTCACAACAATCCTGCTGCCTCAGCCTCCTGAGTGCTGGGATTACAGGCCTGTGCCACCACACCCGGCTTACAAATCCTTTTTAAAACATAAGAATTTATACCTAGTCACAATGAATAAAATAAAAATATTCTCTTAAAAAAATAAATAAATAAAACACCACAAGTAAAGTTAAAATACCACACCTGGGACCAGCAAGATAGCTCAGAGCACCAAGCACCTGCTTTGGCAAGTGCGCCAGCATTCGATCCCGAGTTCCACATGCTGTGCTAGCCCTGCTCCCAGGTGCACTGAGCTGGACTGAGTCTGGGTATGCAGGGGAGGGTGAAAGCAGGAGAATCACTGTGAGTCCAAGCTGCATAGTGAGACCGTGTTCCAAATATAAGAATGGAAAAAAAGAGCCACATTTGTGGTCCCCCACCCCATCCATTGGAGAAATTTGCTGTACATCCTGTGCCTGTGACACAGATTCACAAGCGCATGAGTGTGTGTGTGTGTGCAAGACAAAGACTTTTGTTTCATCTTTTTTAGAACTAGAGTTAGCAGAGTTCTAAAAAGCATATCTGCACTTAGATGGCAACAAAGGTAATGTTTTCTGAACATTTATCAAATATCACATCCAGCTCAAAGCTATATGATGGGATACTGCAGGGGCCAGATCAAGCCTAATTTTCAAATTTAGAAATTGAGGCAAAGCAAAGTTAAGTTTTTTTATTCAAAGTCAGACATGGAGCTGCTATTTAAACCTAGGCAGTTTGGCCCAAAAGCCTTGTGCACTTGTGTGTGTGTGTATGTGTGTGTGCGTGTGTGTGTACATGTGCACTCATGAGCATGTATAAGGGGAGGGCAGAAAACACCCAATAAAGAACATAAAATGAGCTGGGGAGATAGCTCGGCAGTCTAAGTGCCTGCTTGGCAAGTGTAAGGTTTGATCCCGACACTGCATGTATTGCCAGCATAGGGAGACCCTGGACCACATAACTAAATAATAAATAAGTAAATAAATAAATAAATGATTTTCTTTTTAAAAAAAGACCCCCCTAAAAACTCGATGAGCATCGCTGGTTTCATCAGCACAGAGCCTCATGAGTGCCCAGCGTTTGTGCCGCTCCTTCCTGGATTTCACCTCCCCTGGACCATCCACAGATACTCAAACAACACAGTTTTGCTGTCCTGGGCTGTGAGCTTTATATGAATGAAATTATGTAACAAACATTTTTCTATGTCTTGCCATGATCATGATCTTAAGATATTGCTGCAGAGATAGGAGGTTTCATTAAAAAACAATAAATATTAGAGGTTTTGAAGTGCTACAGTAAAGGACGCATGGCCATGAGTCACCCTCTGTGTGCTCCCTCTTGCTTCAAATGCATTTAAATCATTGCTTTTGTCACTTTGGGAAGCATTTCTGGAAGTCCTCTGTCATGAGCTGTGTAGTCAAACTACAGCAGCTGTCTCCATACTCTGAAAGAATTCAAAATGTTTATCTTTCATGGTCATTTTGGGGGTGGGTACCACGAATCGAACTCAGGACCTTACACTTGCCCAGCAAGCACTGTGCTGCTACTGAGCTATACCCTTGGCCCTTTGGGGTCATTTGGACTTTGGACAAGATCCTAATGTTGTGCAGTGCCAGATCTGATAAACAAGGTCAAGAGAACACCTTGCCATGTTTTTATAAGCCCCCTTTCTGTTGCTGGCATCCTACAGCAGCATGCCCTGTAGTTTTGATTGCATCTCATACAGACACTCATGAAAAAGGACTTCCAGAGCTGCTTTAGAAAGTAGCAAAAATGACAGGGTCAATGTGTTGAAACTGAGAAAGAATATTTTGAGGTGGGATTAACTACAATGTGTCTTTTACTATCATAAGGGGTTTTTTTTCTTCTTTTGGTACCAGCAATCAAACTCAGGACCCTGTGCTTGCCAGGTAGGCACTGCGCTGCAGGGTTTCACTAAGAAGTTCAGGCTGGCCTTGAACTCACTTTGTAGCCCAGGCTGACCTTGAACTCATGGTGTCCTCTTGCCTCAGCCTCCCAAGGGCTAGGATTACAGGCGTGTGCCACCATGCCCAGCTGAGCAATAAATATTCACCACATTGATTCTGCAGATGATGGATAGTTGTCATACTTCTGATCTAGGGTAATTATAAGAACCTCATTAGTTTCAACGTTTTGCCTATTTCTCTTAGTGCATATTGAATGTGTTTTGTAAGGTCCAAACATCATAGAAGAATTGTGAGGTCAGAGGGTACATGTAATTCCATGTGCTTCAAATACTGCTAAATTACTGTCTAAGACTCAGAACTCTTAAGTATAATATCAAACTGCCTTGCCAAAAGAACGTGTTAGAGGATAATAGAATATTTAAAGTAAAATACCAAACACAAGGACGGGATTTCACTGACTGGTATCAGAGGCCAGAAACCCAAGTGTGTGTCTCCTGGAATGTGCATCTCTTCATGGCATGTAGGAGTTCTGAGCCTGGAAAAAGCTGAAATCAGCTGCCAAGGAGGGCTTCAGCGAATGCAACCTGCCTGTCCAAGGCTCTGTCTGGATGCCTTGTGCTGACAAAGCAGGCGGTAGATATTAGTGCTTATGTGGACTTTATCCCCTGACTGGTTCATTACATGCTGCCCATACCTGCACCCAGGAACAGGATGGAGAGGAGGCGGCCCAGACTCTCCATGCTGTCACAGCTGCCCTGGTTGGCTCTCCCTCAGTTTCCCTTTTGCTTTTCTGGGATTCCTGGGATCCCGGAGTTGTTGCTGTGCCAGTGTTCTCCTGGGGACTGCTCAAATATACAACAATGCTTTCTACTTTTATCCCACAATATTCTCAAGTGGACCCCACTGGAGTTACTCTGAATGACTGGGAAACCCCTTCATTATTCTCCCCAATATATCATCTAGGGCTGTTTACAAATCCAAGGATTCTCTTGCCAAATGTACAGCCTGTTCCCCAGGCTTTCATGTTATAATGAAATGAATAACAAGCAAGACATCTTAATATCCTCTTCTGCTGGAAAGTGAGAATTTTTTTGCTCCTTCCCTCTAATAAATTAATATCATCAAACACTCTGAAAAGATGTTTTATGAAAGCATCTCTCCTGCCAAAAGAAAAAAAATTGTAGCATAAAACTAAAGAAATTTGTTTCAACTTGTTAAAAGCCTTATCCTCCACCACCAATTCCACTCCCATTTCTTCCTTTCAATTAATTTCACACTAATCCATTTCTTTATCAGGCGTTGAAGTGAATGCCTGCTGAGTGAATGATGAGGATGGGGCGATGGAGGTGTTTGGCTCTGTAATTTCATCCTTGAATTTTGTGATTACTAACAGGACAACTTTTTTAATTTGCTCTTTTGTCTGGATTCCCTGGCTGACAATCTGCTTGGTGAGCTCGGCTTTTTAATCAATCACCTACATAATCAAATGTCACTGGCTATCTGCTCCGTGTAATTACTTTTGCAATTAAAAATCAACCTCAAGTTGCCTCATCTAATTAGAGGGATGGGCAGATTTTCATCTAGATTGATTTTTTAATAAATATTGACTTAAAATGCCATAATCTCATCATATTCTTTCATTTTCTTTGTACCAAAAATCAAACAAATGGAAGAATTAGCAAGCAGAAGGAATCGTGGGACTTCAAAAGCTTCTGCTGGTTCAGATACACAAAACTATGCTCTACAGAAGCCCAGATTAGCTTGCCTAGTAACAACACTCAATAGCTTGCACCTTTTATTGGAAAAAAGAACAAAGCAACTCAACGATTATATTTCACACTAACATTGTTGCAAGCTTTTAATTCCAAGAGCCTCAAATTTCATTTATTGTGCTACCAAGCACTACCATTTCTATGACTGTTATTATTTCATTTAAAGCGATCCCACACATGCTGCTAGAATTTTTAGTATTAGCATAAAATACATACAATTGGTATGTAGAATAAAGTAGAATAAAGGCTACTGGATTTTCTTAAGTATACAAATGCCACTGGACCTTGATAATTTCTTCATCTGTGCTGCCTTATATCTTTTATGTATTGTAATTAAAACATTGTCAATAATAGTTTTTTTTCTTTTTTTCTTTTTTTTTTTTTTTTTGCTTTTTTGGTTGTTGTAGTGGCTGATGTTGAACATGGAAAATCCACAATCTGGTAAGGGATTATCTACAGAAAAATAATGCATTTTGCTCAGAGAACAATTGTCCTGAGATGAAATGTAATGGTATCTATCCTGTGCCTGTTTTTTTTTTTTAAATCTTGTCAGTGACCCTGACAGAATTCCATTTAAACCTTAGCTGATTAGAGAGATGATGACGAGGTAATAGTGCTTCTAGCACCCTTGCTTTATTCTGCCACAAAGAAGGGACTTCTGATTCCTCATGCTTTCACACTGCGAGAGAGGAATTGTTCACATCTAGCCATAGAATTCACATTAAAGCTAAGTGATAGCAAAGACAAGTTGAGCTTTGGTTCTTATTGGTGGCAAAACAAACAAGAAAATAAAGACAGACTCAAACAAAAGAGCCAAAGATAATAAAGAAGAGAGACTTGATTCTACCCAGGCCTCCCTGGATGAGCCAGAGCTACTCTGCCTGGGGACATTTCATTTGCAACTTCAACCCTGTGATCAGCTCAATTCAATTCATGTACAAATTGTATTTCCCAAAAGAATACCCCATGGCCTATTAATCCCATAAAACACTGACCAGCAAAACAAGAACATTTTGGTCAAATTACTTTCAAAAACACAATCTCTATCTCCTTGTAGGATGCAAACAGTGTATGCACTGCAATTTATGCTAGCAAGACTCTGAAAAGACATTCAACAAAGAAGATTGGCTCAGAATTGATTGAATTGATTTATCCATAGGTTTCTTACATATTTGTTTAGTTCTTTCTTTAGCAGACACAACACAGAAGCACTCTCTTAGTACATACTTTGGAAAATACTGGCGCATGAACGCGCTAGGAGCTAAAGCTTAGCTTGTCTTCTAGAATGTCATTGATTATGTTTTCTGTGTCAAAGAACATCTAAGTGGTAGGGGAGATCCTGGGTCCAATGGTAGGAGGTGTTGTTTGCAATTCTGGTCAGAGGGCAATGCTACAAGTATGCATTCTGGCACCCAGGAGCACTGCACACACTGAAGGAATTGCCTAGGTCCCTAGGATCACTAGTTTGACCTCTGAACTTGACTTGAGTAAAGACCACCTAGGATATCAAAGTGCTGTGTGAGTATGTGGAGGATTGACATGTAGTCTAGCCTACTGAAGGGGAAGACCCACCCTGGCTCTAGGTGGCACCATCGAATAGGCTTGTAGTCTATATGAAATAAAAAGGAAGAGAAGAAATGATCCTGTTTTATAAGAGCTCCAGTTATTGCCATTATCTTTGAACACTTGGATCCAGTTTCTTTATCCTTCCTAATGCAGACTGCTCAGCCTTCTCATGCATACTCACACCTACCACTCTACAATGAGTTTCAAAACCTTCAACCTTTGAAGGCTGAGCAGGCCATTGGGAGGTGTATCAGTATCATGGTTTGTGTCTAGGCATCTCCCCAAAGCTTCATGCAGTGATGGGGCAGACTTCTAGAGTTTGTGATTAATTCATGATCGAATGCTGGGATTATCAGTTCAAGTGCTGTTCCTGCCCTGGGGTAAGTAATCCGCATTACAATGTAAGGAGGGAGAAAGGCTTGCTAGAAGCCACAGCTACTGCCCCTCCTTTTGCTCTTTGTTGTTTTCCATACCCATGAACTGCTGTCTTCTGCCATGTACCACTCTGCTTGGAGCCAGCTGAATATAGACTGAAACCTCCACAATTTCTGACCTAAATAAACCTTTCCTTCCTTAATTCTGTGCAGCAGGTATTTTGTCCCAGCAATGAAAGAAAAGTAACAGAGACAATCAGTCTCTGTTGCAACCATAATTCTTCACTTAGAACCATTTTGAAACTTACTGTGTTGAGCAATGAGCATTTCTCTAGTTCCTGAGTCTGTTGGTTGACCTGGTGTTTCTTCTGATTTTGGCTGGCCCAAAAGTTGAGATTGCTGGGCTAGGGGAGCTGCATGTCTTGACTCACTTGCAACCATGTTTAGGATTACTTGACTGTTGCTGGTCTAAAATGACCTTGGCTTAAACAGCAGAAGTTTGACTGTGTTTCACAAACCTCACCTCTAAATAATTTGGCCTGGGTGTGTTCTCGTGGAGACAGCAGAAGAGCAAGAAGAAAAGCAGAAACATATATGCATATTGCAAACCTCTGCTTCTCTGAGATTTGAGAACATTTCATGGACCAAAGCGAGTCACAGAACTGAGTGAAGTTATGGGACAGGCAGCACCTAATTACCCAGCAAATGTCATAGGTTCAGAGAAGGCAAGGAGCCTCCTGCAGAAGGGTTTGTCCCATCAAACAAATCTAAGCCAGGCTCCTAAGACTCACTGCACCAGACCCTGGCTGCCTTGTGCATGCCATTCCCGGACCTGTACTGTGTTTTGTATTCTGGATTTCTGTGAAGTGGGACACCAGGATCTGTTGGATCACAGACTTCGTCTTCCTCAAGGATCACTTGGCAGCTGAAGGCCCTGATATCCAAGGAGACTAATACACTTATCTGTCCCAGAGAAGGAGGGTTTGTGCATAATAAATAGGTCACCTTTGGAGGTAGCCTTGCTGTCCAGAAGTCTGTTTCTCTCCCTGGTCCTCTGTTGGGATTGGGTTGCTGACAGTGGCCTAACTGCAGCTTCCACAACTGACCCACTTAAGGGCCAGGCCAAAGTTGCAGAGACGCATACAACCCAGGGAACAAATTCAGGTGCCGGTGGGAGACTGGATAAATGGAGAAGAATTCTTTCAATACACTTTTAAAATACAGACAAATATTTGTGAACTACTATGCAAATATGTTCTGTTGTTTTTCTTAAAATGTAGTTCTTTCTTGGTTTAAATTTTTATTTATTTATTTATTATTTATTTATTATTAGTAGGCCAGGGAGATAGCTCAGTAGAATAAGTGCCAGCCTGGCAAGCGCAGGGTCCCTATCCCCGGTACTGCAAAAATAAAAACAAAGAAATTCTCTTTTTTTTTTTTGTTAGCATAATGGTTATAGGGATGTATTTCTTCTATTTGAGAGAGAGACAGAGACAGAGATAGAATAATAGAGAAAGAATGAGACAGAGAAAGAATGAGACAGAGAGAATGAGAGAGAGAATAAGAAATGGAGAGAATGAGAGACAGAGATAGAGAGAGAGGGAGAGAAAGAGAGAGAGACAGAGAGAGAGCACCATACAAATCTGAGGATGAAGGACATGCTACAAGGGAGTGGTGGAGGTTGTGGGGAACTGAAAAGCACTCAGTCTACCTGAACCGTATGCCTGTTTCTAAGCTGCAATCCCTATGTTTGGGTGGAAATGTGGGTAACATCTGTCATGGCAATCAGGGCCTTGTGCATGCTACCCAAAAGTTCTACCAGTGAACTACTTCTCTAGCCCTTTTGAATTTTATTTTGAGACACGGTCACATTAAATTGCCCAAGTTGGGTTCAGAGTTATGAATCTTGAGTCTCAGCCTTGCACATAGCTGATATTACAGGCATAGCCATGCCTGGTTAGAAACAGGGATTTTTGAGGGGGAACTATTGTGTGGTAGCTTTCTGTTCAAGAGTATAACATACATGCTGGATGTGCAAGTGCACACCCATAATCCCAGCATTCTAGAAGGCAGACACAGGAAAATTTCAAACTCTGCTTGAGCAACTTAGCAAGTCCTTGTCTGCAAATTTAAAAACACTGAAACAGCACTAGGAATGAAGTTTGGTGCCAGAGCCTTGAGTTCAACCTCCAATATCAACATTTTTTTTTTCAGCCAGGGGAAATTCATCTTGGGCTAGTTCCAGCTGATGTGTTCTTGATTTTCAGTTGTAGGCCAAAAGTAACACCTGCCTTATGAAAATGGGGAAACTGAGACCCACAAATTAGGCGATACTCACTGGAGGTAAAGATCAATCCCTTTTAGAGTAAACTGGAGTCACGCTCACTAGTATGAATTGATCTCGCCTCCTTTCCAGTGATTCTGTCCTCCTGGTACCCTGGGCACCCACGAATGGGTCTCATCAGCCTTCTTCAGTCCTTTGGCAGAGTCTCTCAGCCTGGAAGGCCCATCCGGCTTGAGTCCAATGTCAGTCTCTCTTGTACACCTTTTCTTTCTCTTTGGGGCAATCATGCATTGGTCTTCTAGCATTTTCTGCTTGGGTTTTAATGTTTTGGCCACTTATTTATCAGTACTTGTCTGAGTTTCTGGTGGGCAAGGACTTCTGGGATCACTAGAAGGCAAAGACACATAGTAGGTGCTTAATAAATGCTTGTGGAACAAAGAAAGACACACAGAGAGGATAATGGTGGGGCATGTGAACGAAACAGACAAGCCCTGTCCCCTAAGCCAGCATCCTTCATGATATACATCCCCATCAGAACTTTTGCAAAAGAAAAAGAACCTCATGGAGAGTTAGGAGGCTATAGCACACAGGGATTGAGAGTGGCAGTGCTGGGGTCAAGTGCTAGCTCTTTACTAGTGGGGTGACACTGGACAAGTCATTGAACTCAGATACCTAAGCATTCCTGTATGTAAAACGGGTTCATAGTAGGACCAGCTTCAAGTGGGCTGCAAGGAATAAATGACACAATAGAAATGAAGCATTTGACACACAATGTCTGGCACATAGTAGGTGTTCAGTAAATGCTAGCTACGACCATGACTGAAAAGGGAAGTGAATTGTTCTGTAATTCTCAGCCTGCTTATCACCACCCAGCCAAACAAGCAAACAAAACAGCAACAGGAAACATGGAGAATTCCAAAGCTTCTGAAGATTGTGAAGGGAGCCCAGAGCTCAGCGTCTCCAGCGCAGCACTAAGCTGTCTAGTTTTTCCTTTCCCCAGCTTTGAAGCAAAACTGAGTGAAACCAGCAGCCTATCCTACAGCCATGATTTGCTCTGTGGAACTTTTTTTTTTTTTTTTCAAAAGGCTCAGTAAACTCTTCCCGAGAGTACCTGAACCAACATTCGATATCAGCCCAGGTCCAAGGGTTAGTAGAAGGCTTGGACTGCAGTACATTTTGTATCTCTTCTGTCCATAAAAGCAAACAACTTCTGCAGGGTCTCCGCCAACCATCATGTGGAAGTCTGAGATCACCTTCTGTAGGGAGCCAGCCCCTCCACTGCCGTGCTCTACAGCGATAACCCTGTGAACCTACATGCCATCATTTAAGTTCTCAGTTCAATCTGAGAAAACATTCTCCCTCGAAATTTAATGATGGCTCTTTAATAATAACAACAGTGATAATAACAATAGTTGCTTTTCTCATTTAAAATCACATGAGTAATCCTCCAAGTTTAATTTATGACCAAATAAATGTGCCGATGAAGAATGGTTCGAAGGGTTTCAATGTGATATTTTAGTTGCATCTGCATTGGGAGGAGGATTTGTGGCAAACTAGAGGATTAAATCCCGTGAAATCATTATACAAATTTCAAAATGTCAAGTGCTCTGATAGAGATTATGATTTTATCTTCTTATTTTGACAGGAAACCGTGTGTGGCCACCGCTGTCTTAGAACAAGCGAGGGAGGGTGGCCAGAAGAGACCAAATCAAGATAGAAGAGCTTGCAAGTTTCCTGATGAGCTGTCTTTTCATTCTGCTCGCTTGTACAACAGAGCATAATAGACATTTTCCTTTGCACGAAATAATAAGAGCAGTACTTATCGCGCAGTGCCTCCAGCCAGTGGCAAAAAGAAATTAGAAAAGTCCAATGAAGCTGAGAAGTAATTAATCATCATACAGTGGGGCCTGTCAAATCAGAAGGGTCCTTCCAGCTGATAATGTTCCCCAACTCAATTTAGACTGATAGAAATTAGAATTTTTTCCCCCTCTGGCAAAAACAAAAAACTAGAGTTAGCACAAACATGGCCAACTGTTGGCTTGCTTGACTGCCTGACCCATTTTTGGCGATGTCTGCAGCAGGTGTAACTCAAGCCAAAATTGAAGCAACATCTTTTATTCCTCAAGGCAAAAGAAATCATAACTATATTGTTTAAGTACCCCTCCCCTTTTCCCTCTCCCCTCCACACCTACCATATAGCCTTAGTGTGAGAAGAAAAATTAAACTTCGGTTCTATTGATCAAGTTGGCTGATCTCCCCACAGAGCTGAGGGGAAAGAAGCATTTACCAAGTTCTGTAATGAGTCTGAACTCTTCTGAGATCAAATGAAATAAAAAAAAAAAATGGATTCAGTGGGAGGTACTGGGAGCTTTTGGCAAAGAAAAGTGGGTTAACCGGGTGCTGTCAGGTTCTTCAGTCCTGGGTTCAGAATAGGGCAGGGAGGACTGTACCCGCCTAGGGAGAGACATTCACCATGCTGGAGCAGCTCAAATTACTTAGGCTGTAGGAAGCTAGGCCAGTATGTCCCCTACCTCCACCCACCAATACTGTAATTCTGGCCTCACAAGACTAAAAAGACAAGTTAATATTTCCCCTGCTTCTTTCTAATGCCTTCTGAAAATAGCAGCCTCATGGAGTGAGGACAGGCGGTCACGAACTCAAATATCCACAAGGACCAGGGAGGAAAGGAAATGCATGAAACTATAGAATAACAAACCGTAAGAAATGGTGGAGTCTGTGGCCATCGGAGGGACACCTGTCTTTCCTAAAGGTGACAACTTCTTTGGGGCTATAAGCAGTCATTGTGGAGAGGCAAGTCTCACAGTATTTTATTAAGTCTTTTGACTTGTGGGGCAGGGGAGATAGCTCAGTGGCCTAAACACCTGCCTGGCTAGCACAAGTTCCGGAGTTTGAGCCCAGGCACCAAAAAAAAAAAAAAAAAATCTCCTAACTTGTGAGCTTTGGCAACTAATGACATTTTTTTTTAAAGTACATGGTTATGATCTTTGTTTGTTGTCTATCATCTGGATCTGTGGCTCTGGCCCACACAGAAGTGCAAGCCTGAGCAGATGCAGTGTTTCAGAAGGATCTGTAGTCGTGCAGACTAGTGTTTGGATCCTTGTTAGTCTCTGCGCTTTCTTACCTAGAAAATGTGATTTTGCTCCTGGCCTCGAGTTAGTTGCATTGCTCTGCTTGTTATTTGAAGGTGTGTGGGTGCAACTATGGTTAAGGAGATGATCTGTTCACTTATAGAATTAATCTCTTACGTATGGATTTTCTCAGTGGATCTTGGGTGCCAGAGGGTTCAGGAATGCGTGCACTCTTCACCTCTCTTATGTATAGTGACAGAGAAGGAATCCCATCCACAGCAGCCATCCTGACAGACAGTCCCAGATGTGCTTCCTCCATCACGTCTCCTTCAACTTTTTCGGATCCTCACAACACAGTACTTCCATTCCCATTTTACAGAGGAAAAAACATCCAGGCACAACTGTGGGAAACCCATCTGCAAAAGGATCTTGCCCTTGTCCTGGAAATATGTTCGTGTCCAGGGCCACACAGTGGAGGACAGCACCTTTACAGAACACAGATCATTCAACAAAGACTACTCTCCAGGAGAACAATGACCCAGTAAGTGATCACAGCTCTGGTTAAGACTTAGCGGGTGCTAGGTGCTGAGCCCTGTTCCAAGACATGTCTGTGTAATTCATTTCATCCTTGCAATACTTCCATGGAGTAAGTGCCAGGATCATTCTGATTTCACTGATGAAAAAACTGAGTCACAGTTGCATAAATTTCTTGAGATCACGCTGCTAGGATTCACATCCTAGAATTCAAACCCACACAATCTGTGTTGTTTCCCTTTCTCCCTTCCTCCTTCTCTCCCTTTTTACTTATGATCCCAGGCAATGAACCTAGGGCCTCCCTGTCAATAAGCTATACATCTCTAGTCCTTTTCTAAAAAAATTATTTTGAGGGAGGATATTGCTAAATTGGCCAAACTAGACTCAAGCTTGCCTTAGTCTCCTTTGAAGGTGGGATTATGTATACATTTATATATGCACCGCTGAGCTCAGCAGATTAAAACATTTGCAATCAGGTGCAGGGGCCGAGAGTTTGATCCCCAGGGCCTCCCTGGCCAGCCCCATGGACACACTGAGTCAGTGACTGAGACTGGGCGTGGTGGCGCATGCGCCTGTAATCTGAGCTCTTGGGAGGCTGTAAACCGGCGGATCACTACATGTCTGATCTAGTAGTGAGATCCTGAATACTCTGTAGACCCTTCCCTAAAAAATACAGTAAATAAATGGAAATCAATGTTTTAAAACTCCAACCAAATTAATTTAGGCAGTGCTGGAAATTGAACTCAGAGCCTCACACTTATAGGCAAGTGCTCGACCTGTGAGCTGCATCCTCAACCTTCTATTTTTGGTATCTGAAAGTGGCTAAAGGGAAGGAAGAAACAAAACATGGAAGAGAAATGAAGGGAGGTGAGAAGGAGGAAGAGGATATCCAGAAAGCCAGAGAGAAATACGAGCAAGAGGGAGGAACCAGCCGTACTGGAGGTAAGCTGCATTCTGCTGCCGCTGAAATCTACGTTTTTCCAAGGCTTATTTACAGATTGGGTGTTAGTGTCTAACAAATGGGAGGATTTTTAAAAGGCCCTCAGGATAGCAGAGCAGTGCTAAGCACACTGGCCGTGTACACAGCCCAGGGAGATGAAAGGCTTCGGCTGGCTGGGACCCCTTGGGGCCCTTATCTGTGGGGCTGGACCTCAGTGGGTTTCAGAAAGCCTGAGTATGTGGTGCTGGCGGAGAGTTCAAAGTCATTTTGTGAACAGATAGCGCAATCAAAAGTTTGTTTATCTGCTGAAATACTTAGGAGAACAAGATATCACTTTGACCTGCCTACACCTGTGACCTTTGTGAATGCCGTTTAAGGTTTTAGATGTGTTTAAGGTTTGTTTGTAGTCTTAATCTTTAATGGGCTTCTGCACTTTTCAAAGGGTAGAATTTGGCATCAAAACGAGGGAGGGAGGGAGGGAGAGAGAGAGAGAGAGAGATTTTTGCCCCATCAAAAGAAGCATGTTTAATAACCTTAGCCATGGCCATTCCTAACTACATTCTAGAAATCAAAAGAGAAAAAAAGTATATGACCTACCCTCAAGCTGTGATTGGTAGCTTCAGTCCAAAGGGTTAAGATATAAAGCACTGAGAAGGCCTGGACTTTCTAGAACTGGCCTTGAGGACAGAGTGGTACTTGAGGACCTCCTGAAGGAGACAGGAAAACGAGACATAGAGCTTCAAGTCCGTCGGTGGCTTGTTTGTGTTCTGGGACGCTGGCCTTTGAAGCCAAACTGAACTAGTTTGCAGAGACCATGATTGACTATTATTGAACAAAATGCACTTAACTCTCCTTGAGTGACAATGAGAATTCTGTATGAAGAAATACTTAAGTGACAATGCCAACTCTTGAGTTCCATTTTCTCCAAATCAGACTCATGAAGAGCTTACTTGATTGTGTTTTAACAATCCTGCTCAGCCTGGACATGGAGCTATGTCATGTCCTCCCCAAGTATGGCAGAAAATATATGTAAGATATCCATGTGATGTTTGCCATATAGAAAGAGCAAAATACATGGTGATGTTTATTTTTCCCCTTCATCCTCACTGTCCCCATTTTCTTTACCACCAGTACCATTATCGTAAGTCGTCAGCAGAATGTGCCCCCCAAAAAAACCATCTTTCAAGAGGACAGAGTAAAAGCAGGACAAAATTCCAGCCTTCCAAGGACAGTGAATACTTGCATGCCACTAGGTATGTTTTATTGGGGAAAGACTGAAGGCAGAGGGAATTAGGGAGTCCATGGTCTGTTTACATCTGCTTGTTGGAAGAGGTACTCAGCTTCCAAAGAGATGAACAGAGGCCAGGTTACCCAGCGGACGTAGTTTACTTTCTTGTATATTCCCAGACCCTGGTCTCTCAACAAATCCTGTTTGATTACTATGCACGATTTCCATGTGAAGTAATCATCAGAACAACCAACAGTAATGGAACATGTGCTATGTGCCAAGTTCTGCAATGAGCAATATTACTTTGTCTATCTCATTTCAACTTTGTTGGTAAGCAAAGAAATACAAATGGAAATTGCAATGTTGCTGCATCCCCATGTTGGCAATAGTTACCCAAGCATCGGTCACTGTAAACTTGTGTACTCACTTCCAGAAAAGGTTTGATGATACTCAGTAAGAGAGGGAAGCTGATATCCTGGAAATCAGCCATTCCCTCTAAGTAATGCACCTTGGAACATCTTTCATACATGCCCCCCAGGGAGACTTGCAAAAGGCTTTTCATAACACATTGCTTGTGATAGCAAGAACGTCAAAAAGTGGAAATGTTTGTTATAAAACAAAATATTCTATTGCAATGAAAATTACTATTGAGCATGATATGTATTAGCATGGATAAAGAAAGCAAGTGGCAGAAAAATATCAAAACATTGTATAGAGAAGTACACAATATCTAAGGGGGATTAATCTCAGAACCACTTGTAGACCCATATCCTAGATATTCAAATTTCATACAGAAAATAGTGTAATATTTACATTTAACCTACACAAATTCAATTCTCCTGCACAGTATAGTCATCTCAACATTACTTATAACACCTATGTACAATTAGAAGTGCTGTGTCTACATGCTAAGTAGACACAAATCTTTTTCTGAATTGTTTTGGTCCAAAGTTGGTTGACTCCATGGATTCTAAGTGTATGTATCAGAAAAGAATAGAGAACCACCTAGAAGTGAGCAACCCCCAGCTCAGAGCATAGCACACCCAAATTCAAAAGCCACAGCTCTGCTCTGTGAGGAAGGGTGGGGAGGGTGTGATTCAGAGAGACATGGGGGAGGGTCCTACTGAATTTGTACTCTTTTATTTCTTAAGATGGGTAATGCATATATGGGTGTTTGTCATTCAATTTTATACCACTTTGGGTGTCTTAAATATTTTATAACTCATTGATGGAAATAAATTAGCCTTATGAAAATAAATGATTGAAATTGAGTTCAAATATGCTGTGAGTTAGAATTGGCTGGGAAGGACCTGTGGTCAACCCTGGCACAGGAAAGTTAGCTCTGATTCTATCTGTAGACTCAGCAGCTGCAACCTGCACACAACCCGCACTGGGGCACACATTCCAGGCAAAGAGAGGGTCAGGATGACAGGATAAAGGCTGACAGGGTGTTCAAAATCCCTAGATCAACATAGGTCCCATCACAAGGTGAGGGAAATGATGGATTTATATGTTTAATGAAAGGGAGACTGTGGAAGAATAATAAGAATATGGTTAAGAAAGGAGGTATGTTTGGTGAGTTTTTTTTTTTTTTTTTTAAAGGAATCTATACTCTGGAGCTCTTGCTCTGGTACAATTCTTTTGTTAGATCAGGTAATATTTTTGAAAAACAGCATTACAAAAGGTTAAATGTAGAACAGATGTAAGTTATAAAATACAAGCTGATCAAAGCTGAGATTTTGAGACAGATATGTTAGCAAATGATGATAAATCCGTCCCAGTAGGACTGTAAGAAGCAGACAAATGTAACGAGGGGAGAGTGAAAGTCAGGGGGGAAACTGGGGGAGGGGGAAGAGTGAAAACAAATGTTGGAGTTAATTCCAGTGAACTCAGGCAGAACATCGATGAATCTAGGCTGGGGCAGGACAAACATCACAGACACAATATAGTCCATTTTTTTCTTGAAAGAATAATCACATTCCTGGATTTTTAATAATCTAATTATGGATTCAGACCTGCAGTTTTTGGTGATCTCGTTTTATACCAATTTCTCTCTGGATTTCAACTTTTTTGAGCAATGAAGTGTGGGTTCTGGTTTAAAGCTTTTGAAATTGGCTTTTGAATTTGGGTGTCTCAGCTTCTCATTAAAAAGCCAGATAATTTATAGTCACATCATTAACCTGCTTCCTCAGCCTACCCTGATAAACTTATCATTTTGGGCAGAGATTTCAACAAAACATTACAACTCCTTTCTGGAAGGCGCAGAGAAACAAAATTAAATAAATCAAGCCTCTCTGTGTCAATAAATGAAGCCCATGAGAAGTAAACTATTTACTGAGGCTTAAGTGAAACAGAAAACATTTAAAGATCAAGAAAAAAGGAGGTAATTGTTCAGGCTGTCAGCAGGGGACCGCTGTGATAATTTGATCTGAACTCTGCTAACAAATGACCGAGCTGTTCTTCCAACTTTAGTATCTGTTTATGCTCCTACAAATTGAAACCCCACTGCTCAGCTGCACAGAACAGGACCCGGTACAATAGCACATCGGCCCGACGATTAGTTCAAGCTGGGGATGGATTAGCTGTCCATCCCAGGCCTCCAAGCCCTCCAGAATATTTTGTCTTTCCCTGCTGGGGTGAAAGGGTGCAGACATATGCAACCAATAAAGAAACAGGCTTCTATGGACTGGAGGTTGAGTGGAAGGAATGCAGAACAAAACTATAAAATAATAATAGACAAAGGGGCAGTGAGGACCTGGGGAACTCAATACCTCCTCGGCTTACCCAAGAGGGGTTGCAGCACAGGCGTCCCCCCAAGTTTTTAAAACAGAAGGGCCTGTTGTGTGTGTGATCTCTCAGAACACGGTTGTGGGCCAGGCGTGCCAGCGATCAAGACTGACATGAGATCAAAAGCCTGATAAATGAGAGGAAAGGGAATGTTTGACCCACTAAACCATATTCTACAAGAATCCCAGGCTTTTAAAGTAATAAGAAAGGCCATAAATTACAATGTCTTGGGTAGATTCTGATATATTCTGATGTGCATGAACGTCACTCAGATATAATATTTTTAGAGAGTTTCATGAGTAATGGAATGCTTAAGCATCTAGTTCTCTTTTAGCATTCTGCAATCTAGAGTCAGAGCCCACATTTGGAGAAAAGCAACTTATCTTCCTGGAGTTTCAGAAGCTAAAAATGATAATTTGGTGAAAAATGGGCTTTAAATAAATGGGAGCAAATTCAAAATGACACCATATATCCATATACTGCTTCCTTAGATCAATAATGGGTCATTTTGAGAATGAGAGCTTCATGACTGAATGAAAAAAAAGATGATGAATAAGTGAAAGTAACAGCATGGTGCAGGATTAGTGTGGGCCATGGAGCTGAAGCCCTTGCTTTCCCTTCCCTGCAGTGTGACCTTGTTCAGTGGCTTCTGTGAGTTGTGGTTTCCTCACATGTGGATGATATCAGTAATAATGGGCTCTGTGCTCCAGAGCTAGTCAGGTCATGTGGATGAAGCAGTGACCAGTGCACAGTAACTAGTTCAGTAAAAACAGGGTAAGGTTATATTGATATGGTTACAATTATCAACAAAAGAGTGCATTTTTAGATGGAACCATGGGAAGAAAGTTTTGGCTAATGTATTAAAAAGAATTATAAACTCTACTGAGATATGTGAAAGCTTGAGGTAATAATTATTAAGTATAAAGGAAGCCATTTTCAAAGTTTCTTACTAAATGGATTGACCCCCCCCTTTTTTTAAAGTGTATGTTTCTGTTCTTGAAATTTCCACATCATTTGATCCAGCCTACACTGAGGCAACAGTGACCAACTTTCCAGCAGAGGGCACTGGCCCCCTTGAAAGTTGGGAAACCATTTTGAAAATGGCTACCTACATATCCCAAGAAAACACTCCTGCTAGCCACACAAACAAGAACACTGATTTCTTCCCAGGCAAATCTGTCTTCAGACCAAGAACACCTCAAGATGACAAAAATTTTTGCCTGCTACAATATTGCTAGGTAACGCATTACTTTTAGAACTAAAATAGCTCCAAAAGCTGTGGGTTGAAGAAGACAATGAAGGGTGAAAAGGGTGCTTTTTGCCCGAGCCTTTCGTCCATTAGACTGCCTGGTGCTCCTCAACCAATGGTGATTTTACTTTCCTGAGGAACATTTTGTAACATCTGGTGACATCTTTATATGTCACATTTAGGAGACAGTAGAGGGTAGCTATCACACTAGCTTTGTGTAGATAGAGGCCAGGGATGTTGCTAAGCTTCCAATAGGATGAAAGGAATTTTGGGACACTATTCACAACAGTCTAGCAAGCATGACAAGATGGGAAAATTACGACCAAGACATAGGCAATATGCTATTTTCTTCTTGGCTCAGATTGGCCAAAAGACATATTATCTTTAAAGACGAGATGTTGGAGTCTCAGCAAATTAAGATAATGTTAATAATAATAATCAATGAGGCCGCTTCTGGCTTGCCAAGCTTATATCAAGAAAGAAAGAAAATGGAGGCTAAGAACATGACTTTAATTATTTAGTTCTTTACTCCAGAGAAACCAGTATGATTAGGAAGTTGTTTAGCTCTTTTTGCCTTCCCAATATAGAGAAGGCAATGCCTTGAGACTGAGCACTTGCAACTGTATGTTAATGAGGTACACTGAATATCCTGGAAATTAACCAGGCATAGAAGGCCAATACAATGAGTGAGAACAAAGCCCAAAACAATGTCAGTTTAGTCTGTTTTGTCACGTTGAGCAAGTTAGTTGACTTTTCTGGGTTGCAGTTATTTACCTGCAAATCAAGACTAATACTATTGGCCTTGCAAGGTTGTGATGAGGTTCAACTTCAAGAATGAATCTAAAATGTGATCCTCTTAACTTCAACAGTGAGATCCATGCACCAAAATCACCATTGCATGTTATATTAAGCTCTAAAATAAACCAACATTTGTTGAGCACTCATTATATACCATGATATATATGGTTTACCTAACTCGAACCTTATGTTCCTGTTGCCATTTTACAGATACAGAAGCTGAGACCCAACATTAAACAGCTACTTAGCATTAAAGACAGCATTTGAACCCTAAGAAATTTAGTGTCAGAATCCATATACTTAAACACTAGCCTATTTCAACTTACCACATATGAAGGTCACTGATGGAAGAAATATTTGAGACTACTTTGACAACCTATCTAATTTTTCAGATAGACAACAGAGTCCCACAGGGATTAAGCAGTTTGCTTGTGATAAAGCTGGCATGGAAACTGGGGGTGGGATAGGGTCCTAACTCCTATTTTTTCTAACAAAGAATGGTTCTACATTTTTTATTTTTTTCAGAATCAGATACCATTTTCCCAGCCCACGGTAAACACAGGACAAATCACTTAGCATGTGTATCTTAATAACTTGACTTGACTGAGATAAATGAATTCACATTCAGTCATCATATAAGCCTATTAAATATTCTGGGAGGCTGCCGTATACATTTTAATGGATGTTGAAATACTGAGCATGTGCATTTATGGCTCTTTTAATCTTGCCAGTTTTACTAATATGATTAGTTCAGGAACCATATCACATTGGGACTTAGATGTAAAATAGAGCACAGAAGTTTCTAGAACATTATGGTTTTTTTTTTTTTTTTGTGCTCTTTTTTTCTTCTTATTGGCATATTTGGATTTTACAAAAGCAATTTAAAAAAGAAACACACAAATGGTCAAAAGCATAACTTCAGTAGTTCTGAAGGATTCATGGGTGGAAATTTGCACCCTCAGTCTCTGAAAAAACCCTACTTTGTGGTTTTTCATTGTGCTACCTTCCTCTTGGGGAACCCTGGGTCCTTATAAACTGATATGCTGGCCTCACTCTTCATAGGGAACAAAGTGAGAGGCTCCTAGTCCTGGCTTGCTACAGCTTGGGCCTGATATTTATTGCAATGTCCATGAAGTGATGGTCGGCAGCCAAAGGAGAGGCTCAGCATCTGGGAAAATGATTGAGAATGGCTGGGTGCCACAGTGAGAGTTGTTTGTTCTGGGAATGGAAGGAGGAAATTGTCAGAGGAAGTGAAATAGGAAATGAAGAGATCAAAGGGAGGAGGAAATGAGATTGAATTGAGCCCTTTTTGGATTCAACTTTGCACTCGTAAGTCATGTGATACAAAAACATTAGCCTTTAAACAGCTGGAATCAGGGAGAGACAGTTTCCCAACGGGTGCATCCTGGACCCTGGTAGCTCCCACATCACATCCCACAATGAATGGCAATGGAGAAGCTAAGGGAGACCCATTTCTCACAGAAAGTCCCCTGGGGAGTGGGCCAAGCTAACTCCCCAGTGTCTATCAAACATACATCATGGGGCCAAGGAGATGGCTCAGTGGAATAAGCACTTCCCTGACAAGCATAACAGTCTGGGTTCAAAACCCAGTTCCGCAAAAAAAAAAAAAAAAATCATTCTTCAAACTGAGGACCTGAGGAGTGTGTGGAGCCTGAGTGCAGACTCTTGTCTTGCTCCCAGAAAGAGATAAGGCTCACCCAGAACCAGCTACCTTTGTAAAAGTATGTATGGTAGAAAACAAGGTTTCCAAAAGGCAGACTTAGGGATGGAAGAGTTTATAACAGACATGGTGCTGCAAGGAGTACAGGAGTGATGATTACGGGCAATCAAGTTCAAGCCATGACCTCTTGTCCTGACCTTTGAACAAAGTCATATGAGGCATCTCCAGTCATCCCAGACCTTTGTCAAGGGGCATGTCTGTTTCCCATGTCATAAGTAATACCTAATTTTTCCATTTGGGACTTGTTTCCATCCTAAGGCAGTAGCAGTGAACCTGTAGCACACATTACCATGTTTTCTTTTAAGACAAAGTGTTAATGTGTGAATGTATTTTTTCTAAATAAAGCCCCCAATATTCATGCTTAATTGTAGTGTGGGCACTCTAATAAATGAGTTTGGGATACAGTTTGGCTAGCCTAAGAAGACACTAGAAATTCAATAGCAGACAGGTATTGATCACCTAGGCTAGAGAAATCCAAGGATAGGCCTGGATACAAAGGTACAGAAGTGAACAAAAGGCAAAAACCTTCACTTTCATGGATCACATGTTCCAATGGTGCAACAGGTAGTCAAGTCAGATCACAAGCTAAATGTGTGGAATGCTTGATCGTGATAAATATTAAGAAAAAATTTAAATCAGAGAAGCAAGGCAAGGAGTGTGTGATACACCATTGTGGCCTCTCTGAGGTGATACTTAGCAAAGTCCTAAAGTAGGTGAGTTAATGATCTCCAGGCACATACGGAATGAGAGCCATTTGCCCAGTTCCTATCCTCCCTGACTTGCAGTGAACTCACATCTTTCCTTCCTGGGTTTTCTAAAAAGTTTTACTTACAAGTAGCAGCAAAAACTAGCAAGACAGAAATAACAACAACAAAAACAAGTGTTTCCTACTGTCCTATGTCCCAAAGGTCCACACTGAGGCCCTAAAGGTGGGACTCTGAGTCTCTATATCATGAAATCAGACTGGTCTGTGCTCCAGAGAAGCCAGTTAGGGCATCTCCAATCTTAAGCATTCACCCTGAGGAGGAGGTAGAGAAGTTGGCAGGGAAGAAAAGGGATCAGTGGAGAGGCAGTCTTGGGCCTGAGGAGCATCCCTGGAGCTAGAGATGCTGTGTGCTCTTATTTCCTCAACTTATGCTAGGCCGTGCAGACCCTGTGGGTCAGTGGACTTGGAGCCTAGGGTGGGGTGGAGTGTTCCAAATAGTAGCGTAACCCCAACAGATACAACTGGTATAGTAGAAGAGGGACAGGAGGGCAATTCTCAGGAGCACCCACTATGCTTGGAGGCCTTATGCAAGGAGAAAAATAAGGAATATGGCTCCGGGTCAACAATGGCTACTGATTTTGCTCTAGGAATCCAGAAGTCTGCTTTTAGACACCTAATTGTTGTCTCATAGTTTGTCACAATAAAACACAGAGCAGGTGTGAAAGATCAATAAATAATGATGAGATAAGAGACACAGATATTCATTGGGTTGGAGAAATCTGAGCATCTTTACTTAGATCATATGGTGATTAGTTTGGACCCGCAATGTTCAGGAGTCTTTGACTTTGAGGGTCATAGGGGCTTACATCCTGCCACCCTGTATATCCAGTGTAGCTCAGGCTTTGAATATCTGATATCCCCATTCCTTGTCATACATGATTTGAAACTTGACTTTCTTGATTATTTCATTTCTCCCTGGAGATTTAAAGAGCTGGTCTCTTTGGCTTAGGTCTTGCATTCCTTAAAATAGTAGACTAGACCACCCCCTTCTCCCTTATATGCTCTACAATGAATGTTGTAATCACAGACAGTGATCCTTGGTAGCTCCGACACTGAATATCCATTCCTAAGGGATTATCCTACTCAACATGTGACCTCCCAAGCCCCATATTCCCAGACTCCAAGGTAGAAATAATCCTACCATGATTCTCAGTGCCACCACAACAATACACTCCAACACATCAACACACACACACACACACACATTCAGACCCATTAAAAAAGACTTTACTGAAGATGTGGAATGATAGGAAAGAGAAATGGCTAGAGACTAGGATCATAGCCATGCAAATCACTGTTTCAACCCCTGCTCCTATAAATCCTTCACTTCCAGCCATCAGAGATTTTTCAAGGGCCAAATCATTCTGCAAAGTTAGCATCCAACTATTTCCTCTCTCTTTCTCTGTCTCTTGTTAGGCAGTCTCAGGGAACTATAAATTTATATCTCACCAACTCCTGCCTTACCCTGGACTCAAGTTTATCATTGTGGCCCCAAATCTATCAAGATATTCAGCAAAAGACAAAAGATCATCTTGGTAAGAGTCACCTTCCTTGGAAAGCAGTCATTCCTCTAAGCTATAAAGAAGGGGCTCAATAAATTGAAGGCTGAAATGGGTTTTCCACATGGCATGAGGTTCTGAGGGCTCACTAAAGTCACATTGTGTCTTGGTTGCTTTTCTCTTGTTGCTGGGACAAAATACCTGACACCCAAGGTTAAGGAAAAAAAGGTTTATTTAGCTCACAGTTTGTGAAAATTTCAGTCCATATTCGACTGGCTCCAAGGCAGAGTGGCACATGGCAAGAGGCAATAGTTAATAACAACAGAAGACAGCAAAACAACAAGAGCCAAAAGGGAGGAGCAGTGGCAGAAAGAAAACCTCTCTCCCTTCATTATATTACATTCAAGCTATCTGTGGGTGACCATAATCCCATTGCACCCATAATCCCAGAATTGGATCATGAATTAATCACAACCTCTAGAAGTCTGCCCCATGACTGCATGTGGCTTTGGGGGGACAACTACACACAAACCATTACATATGCAGTACCTACTGCTACATGATTCCCAGCTGTCTGGTCCAGCTTCAAATGCTGCAGGAGCAAGTGTAGGGTGAGGACTTCCAGAGACCTGGGGGCAGGAGTCTTTGAGCACCAAGAGAAGAGGACTGTGGGCCCCAGTGTGTGGATGTGAGCCAAGAGAAGTGTCAAAAAGGTTGTATTGGTCCTTTTCTCTGTCTTTTGATGTGTTTCCCACTTGTGGTTAGCCATTACTTTTGCCCAGTAATGCTCATTTCAAGAACACTCACCTATATCTACTACTCTGCCAAGAACATGGCCCCACCTCCCCGACTGTGATGCCAAGCACACAATTCAAGATGGTCACTTAAGTGGCCAAGGAGATGGTTCAGTGGAATAAGTGCTTTCCTGGCAAGCACAAGGACCTGAGTTCAATGCCCAGTTCCACCAAAAAAAAAAAAAAAGATGGTCAGTTAGATTCTGTTTCATGGCCACTCTGATTGTCCAAGCAATGCAACTCATCTTTTACTGGAGGTGGAGAACAAGGCTGTTCTCTTTGTTCTAGATCTGTATGACACAAATGTTCAGGGTTTGTTTGTGCTGAATGCAAGACTGTGGCAGGTGTCTGAGTATCTTTGCATGTGGCAGAGCATCTAAACTGTTCATTTAGTATGATCACAGTTCCTCAAATGTATTGCCCAGGAAATCTGCCCTCGGAATAAGAAGCCATGAGAATGAGTGGTGTCATCGTGTTCATTGCCTCTGTCTCCCTCTCCAAATGCGATTCCTGATCTTTTTGTCCCACTGGTGTGTTTCCTCAAAGATCACCTGGATTTGATGCTGATTCTAGTAAATCTGAGTTTCCAGCATCAGTCATATGAACACCATCTTCACTTCTCTTTGCTCCTTCTTTGTGTGTTTTGGTTATAAGCACCTAACAACTCTGCTGAGATTCATCAGTTGTGTTTATTTAAGTATAAACTCACTATTTAAACATTTTGTTTAAAAGGAAAATTTATATCCAGATTGCAAGTTGAAACCCACTGCAGTTGGTATAAAGTATAAGAAGGAATACAAAAATAGTATTATTAGTAGTATAGCTAAGGTTACTCCCCTGCTCTTTTCTCACTGCATAAAAAGCTAGCTTGAATTAGCAAAGTAGTAAAGACATGTTACCCTAAAATTTAATTTGCTCTTGAGCCATACTTATCTTTTTCTCCAAACTGTATGTCCCCCAAACTCAGAGATTAGACACAAACTTCTGATACAGTAATTCTACTTAACAACCAACCATTGCAGCACTCATAATAATCACTTATTAAATGCATGTGGACCTTATTGGATGTAGTTATTTCTTTGGTGTGAAATGACTGGCAGGGTGTGCTGTTATTTTTCTGCAATATTACTATGTCCTTAAGAAATTCTGGATGATAATGAATTTTATGTTTCAGGTGTTATCAACCTTTTTCTAAAAATATATTCTGTACAGTTTTCTCACTATGCAGCTCAGACTTGTAGTGATTTCCCCGTCTCAGCCTCCCCAGTGCTGGGATTACAGGTGTGCACACCACACCCAGACTTAGTGGCTGTCCCTGTGCTTGCCTAAGTGGGTGTTTAGCCCACTGAGGCTTTTTCTCTGGCCCTATCAACTTTTAAAAATTCCAGAGAAGATAGTTTTGAAGATAATGTGCTAATCTCTGTTCAGTTCTCAATATGCTCAAACGGAATCATTTTCATTTCTCTTTAAAAGAGTTCCAGGAGACAAATCTGCTATGTAATCCTGACCTCACGAGACATCACCAAATAATCCCATTGTTTCCTATGATGACACTGATCTACTTACTATATGGCTCTCATACTCATGATGATAAATATTGGGATTCTGAATTAGATCTTGAGCTCAATATTCTTTTACATAAGTATGTTGTGGGCAGGTCAAAATTCAGAGATGGTACACAAAAACTCTCTTTCAGAGCCTGGAGAAACCTCAAGCCTTTCTCCACTGTCCTTCTGGATTTCTTTAGTGACTTGGATGAAAGGGTGGGGTTGGCGATGGGAAATAAAAATTTGTTATAATATTATACTTGAGAACATAAGTCCTTCCTGTGAAGGTAAAAGAACAGAGTGCTGATCTGTTCCAAGGATCAGTTTCTGGACTAAGATACTTGGGCTAGAAATTAACAAAAAATGAATCTGATATTTGACTTTGAAGGACAGTACCATGTACTGCTCTAGTTAAAGCCTGAGCTGATTCTCAGTGCATCTCCAGCAGAAGTGATTTGTTAGCAGGCACTTGTGCTCACCAGTGACAATTCATTTCTGTGGAGTAATGTAAACTAAGTATCCACAATGCAGAAGCAAGGACTGTGTCTGCATGATAAATGGGAGAATAATGCATTATAAAAGAAATATTAATTCATATAACGTAAAATTAAAATTGATGACAAACTTTTTATTTTTTAAATTGTTTGATTCTTTAATTACTATTGTCTTCCAGCCGCTGATGTTGCCTGCCTCAAGAGGCACACAGGTGCATTCACCTGAAAGGGCATGCTTTGCAAAGAAAAAAATTATAGTTGTTCAGAAAATTATGGTGTGTTAATTATTTCTTTCATTTCATGGAAATTTATTTCCTTTCCTGGGAAATAAATTTTAATATTCTGCTTTCTGGAGAAGGAGGTCTTTCTTAGCAAAGGAGTATAGTTTAGATCAGAGAATTTCCTACGCTTTTAATGAAATGAAGAAAGCAGAATTATCAAGATAAACACAACATTCTAAGAATTAACATTCTGACCACAGGGCTACACTTTATGCTCTCTCTCGGTCACAAATTGTGATTTGCCACCATTTTCTGTCCCTGAGCACTTAAGATAAAGCTGACAACTTGATGGGGAGATCCCTATCACTGAGTTCTCGCCATAGGTATGACAGAAAAATGCCTAATTGAATTATTTATTCTATGCCATTCTGAATGAAAGTAAGGGTAGGCCCAGGGTGGGCAGATCTTTAAAAAAATAAACATAAAAAAGAACAAATGGATCTTGTTAAGAATGTCAATGGTCCTTGGGTCTGTGGGCACAAACTGGGTTTTCTTAGGCTCTGTGCTGTCAGCTCCAGGGGCCGGTGCTTCATTCAATCCACCAAAAAACTCATCTCTGCATTCTCCACAGCTGTTCCTTCCGTGACATCTTAGAACCTTTGGGGACTTGGGCGCTGAGACCTACTGTCCAGAGGAGTGGACACAGAGTATGGTACTCCGCTGCTTGCTCCCCAGCCACAGCTGATTGGATCAGAAGTCCTGAGATAAAGGTAGAAAATTTCTGCACAGTGTTATGGCTTGGTCTGGTGCAGAATGTCTGCCTAGATCAAGGTGAAGCTCAACTGGAGCCCCATCTTGGGGTGATGAGTCGAAAGAAGGCTGAGTCACTGGACTGTACAGAAAGGTTGTGTTGTGGACTGGTGGCCTCACTAAGTAAGATGGAAGGCAGAGAGAAGAGAGAGAGAAGGGAAAACAGGTAAGGAGAGAAAAAGCATAGATGAGAAAGGTCATAAGGCATGACAGAGAGAGAGAAAAATCCTTGACTCTTGGCTTCTGGTGATCATGCCTGGCTCTTTCATTCTTGGATTTCTGAAAGGCCTGAGCATCCTTCAAATAACTGCAAGTTCTGATTTGCACTGGTTTGAGTGAATTTTTATGTATTCCATGCAAAGTTCCCAAGGCCAGCAACATGTCCTTTGAGAAATCTTGTGCTTTGAGAGGCCATCTCTACTTGCCTCTGTATCTTTGCACATATTTTTTCCTCTGACCAGAGAGCCTTTCTCTGCCTTCCTTTACTACATCAGTAATAATCCACCCATTAAGTCTCACACAGGGACATTCCTCTAGAAGACTTTGTGACCCACCATGATGTAGATGCCTTCTCTGTTCCCACACTCCTTCTATCATGGTCCTCATGGAATGTGTGACCAATATCTTATTCTGCAAAGCAAGATCATCATTAGCTATCCCTTAATGTAAGAAACTGGAACACTTTTGCATTGAAAATCCAAAAGTCTAAGAATCAAACTGTACTTTTGTATACACATTCCCCAACCTGTTGTTCAGAACTCTACAATCTGCCTCAAATCATATTTTCATCCCATTTCCTACCACTGAGTCCCACATTTGATTTTTTATTCAATGATACAGAGAAGTCAAGTCTACTTGTAAAGTGAAAAATACAGTTGCCGAGCTAGATGTGCACTGTGCATGACACCTAATCAGTAATTTTCTCATTTTACAGAATTATTTACAGAATAATTGCTTTCTTTACAGAATTATTTCTATCATGAAACTTTCTCTTCCACTTTCAATTCTGAAAATCTTTCATCTCTCTCAGAATCGGCTGTAGAAACCAGTTCCTTCCTAGCCTGCTCAGCACCCTTTCCATCTCCAGCAAAAAGGAGAAATGCCTTGTCAGGAGCTCAGGTTTGACAAGTCTCAAAGCGGTGGGAGCTGGGTGTTGTGGAGCCCACCCATGATCCTAACACCGAGGGAGGCTGGAACAGCAGCATTGCAAGTTCCAAGCCAGCCTGAGTAACTCAACGATTTAGTGAGACCCTGTCTGCAAATAAAAGCATAGAAGAAGAGCTGGGAAGGTAGTTCAGGACCAAGGTCCTGGGTGCAATTTTCAAAAAGAAAAAGGAAAAGCAGTTGGAATTACCTGTCTTGGATCAGTTTTCAAGCGCCTTGTTAAAAATCATAATCTTCTCAAGGCCAGGAGATATTTTTTATCCGGGACACCTCTCTCGACAATACTTTCCACATTAAATAAAGGAGTTTTACTACTCAGAGCATCCTTGGTTAGGAGAACCTTAACCTTCTATGATGGGTTTTTTTTTTTTCATCTCTTCAGAAAGAAGCAAATGGTTATAAAAATAACATACAGTGGATTAAGGAGAAATCCTTCAAAATTAATGCCTGAAGTGCTCAATGTAATACCTGTTCCAATCCGCAGGCTAGAAGGGTAAGTCCGTCTTACCAATGATGAGTCTCAGATACCTGAGTCTGTGAGACTCCAAGAGCAGTGTTGACTGCACTGGACGCTCTCTGTTCTAGGTCAGAAGTGGTTTGTTCTGTTGTAGAAAGGCCTCAGCATCTGTCACAGTGAAAAGGCTTCATTAAGTAGGACGCTATAAAAACTGAAAAGATCTTTCTCTGTCCAAGTTATTAATGCCTGTGTCTTAGTACACACTGTTAGTTATGCCTCCACAAAGAGAATAAGCATCATCTATACAAAATGAAAGAAAACACTTGGGAGGCTGAGGCAGAAGGATCACCACAAGTTTGAGGCCAGCCTGGACTACAAAGAGATTTCAAGGCCACCCTGACTTACATAACAAGACATTGACTCCAATACAACTCTGGATACTTTATGCAAATTAAAAAAAATTTTAGACAAGATCAAATTAAATTGCTACATTGCTCAGGCTGAACTAAATCTTGTGATCCTCCTGCTTCTGCCTTCCAGAGTCCTCGGATTACAGACACCTGTCACAATCTTGGCTTTTGTGCTTGCTGGTTGTCACAAGTTAGTGCCTATGCTCTAAGCCAGCACAGCCTCCCTAAGAAATAGGGACTCCTCTGCTCTGTTCTGTAGAGGGGTGACATAAAACACACACAAGCCCCTCTCCCTGTCCTTGTCCCTCTCCAGAGCCCTTTCTGTCCCTCTCTTTCTCCCTGTCCCTGTCCCTCTCTCCCTTTCCTTCTCCCACTACAGTGGTTGCACTGTGCCTAGCCATTGGTAAGTGACGGAGCTTGGTCCTGACTGGAATGGGACACTGGATCTCACTGTCACACCCCGCTTTACACAGATTTCGGACTATGCTGCCTGCAGGAGGGAATGAAAAACAAACTGATCCTAACACCTAAGCACTGCTGACAACCGAGCACTTGATTTTGTCCTTTTCCAATGGAGGATTTCAGCAGTGATTTACCTTCATCCAATTCTCTCACTAGTGAAATACATCTGACAAGGGTTATTTGAACCATAGTAGAGTGGACTCCCAAAGTCAATTTCTCTTCTCCAAATCTTCATTTCACCCTTTACTATATGAGGTATGACTGAAAAAAATATGATGATGTTCACACTTTTAAAAAGAATGATTACAATACAAAACACCTTGCCCCTAACCCTTCCCAAGACACTTGCTTTAGCTTTGAACACATATGCTTAGCACATCATTTTGCCACTTTCTGAAACAGTTTTGCAAGGCCTCTTTCTTGTCTTAGTTAAGCTGTCCTGGCTGCCTTCCTGCTGTGAATCAATTTAGAAAGTTTACCTTTCATGGTTGTTTGGATTTTGGGAAGAGCTTGATGTCTCACTGTGCCAGACTCAGTGAATAAAACGGGTGAGGGAGGACACACAGTAATGCTTCTCTGAGCCTGCCTTTCTGTCTGAAGACAGGTGGCAGCAGTTTGGGTGTTTTTTTACCATGCTCCTAGAGACACTCATGAAAGAAGACTCCCAGAACCGCTTCTGAAAGTCACAAGAACAGTGGGATAAGTGTGTGCAGAATGAGACAGATAAAAGACAATGTGTCTTTTATGGTAATAATTTTTCTTCTTTTCCTGTGGAATTGGGGATTGAACTCAGGCACTTGCTTGGTAAGTGCTTATTCTACTGAACTATCATGCCAAGCCCCAATAAATGTTTTCATTTAATTATTTTCCATATACTTTGATCACATCTGTATGCCTTAGTGGTTGACTTCTGAGGCCCCCATGCCCAGTTTTCAGCACCCTAGGACTCTGGTTGTATTAGACAATGTACCAGCAGCCTCTGTCAGCAGATGGAAGGAGAGAGAGTCAAGGGTCCTTCAGGCCTTGTCCTTCGTTGGTTCCCATTAGGCAGCCATTGTTTGCTTCTGGACTCCAGAGGCCCAGCTCTCACTTGGTTTTGGGAAAACAATTCATATCCTTGCTGTCTGTTTCTAGGATACCAATGGCTTCCTGCAACCATTGGTTCTCAGGTGTTCCATCTCTTTGCAACTAATCACTTGACTTCTTCATGGCTCCATCTCTTGCAAGAATCTTCTCGATTGTGCCTTGTCCAAGGATCATTTACTATCAACAAACACTTTTTCTTCATCTTATTTCATGTTTAACTGTCTTTTATTTATTATGAGTCAATCCTCATAACAAATGAAAAATATTGGGCCAGGGAGATGGTTCAGTAGAATAAGTGCTTCCCTGGGAAGTGTAAGGGCCTGAGTTCCATCTCCAGTTCTGCCAAAAAAAAAAAGGAAAAAGAAAAAGAAAAAGAAAAACAGGCCGGGGAAAACATGGCCTGAAACTCTAATTGACTATTACTGCATCCCAAGACTCTGAACCCAGTCTCTGCTCCTGCATGTCCACCAATAGTTATTTTTCCCATGTAGCCAGCACTGATCCAGACAAGATGGTGAAGGTTGAAGTGAATGGATTTGGCTGTATTGGACTCCTGGTCACCAGGGCTGCTTTTAACTCTGGCAAGGTGAATATTGTGGCCATTAATGAACCTTTCATTGACCTCAACTACATGGTCTGCATGTTCCAATATGATTCCACCCACAGCAAGTTCCTTGTCAAAGCTGAGAACAGGAAGCTCGTCATCAACAGAAAGGCCATCACCATCTTCCAAGAGTGAGATCCGCCAACGTCAAGTGGGGTGATGCTGGCGCTGAGTATGTGGTGGAGCCCACCAGTGTCTTCACCACCATGGAGAAGGTTGGGGCTCACCTGAAGGGTGGTGCCAACAGGGTCATCACCTCTGCTCCTTCCACTGATGCCCCCATGTTTGTGATGGGTGTGAATCACAAGAAGTACGACAACTCCCTCAAGATCATCAGCTACGTTTCCTGTACCCCCAAGTGCTTAGCCCCACTGTCCAAGGTCATCCGTGACAACTTCGGCATTGTAGAGGGACTCATGACCACTGTTCACGCCATCACTGCCACCCAGAAGAGTGTGGATGGCCCCTCTGGGAAGCTGTGGGGTGATGGCCACGGGGATGCCCAGAACATCATCCCTGCACCCACTGGTGCTGCCAAGGCCGTGGGCAAGGTCATCCCAGAGCTGGACTGGAAGCTCACTGGCATGGCCTTCCATGTGCCCACTGCCCACTCCCAATGTGTCAGTGGTGGATCTGACCTGCTGCCCGAGGAAAGCGGCTAAATACAACGACATCAAAAAGGTGGTGAAGCAGGCGTCAGATGGTCCCCTCAAAGGCATCCTGGGCTACACTGAGGACCAGGTTGTGTCTTGCGACTTCAACAGTGACACCCACTCTTTCACTTTTGATGCTGGGGATGGCATTGCACTGAATGACCAGTTTGTCAAGCTCATTTCCTGGTATGGCAATGAGTTTGGCTACAGCAAGAGGGTGGTGGGCCTCATGGTCCACATGGCCTCCAAGAAATAAGTGCCCCACCACCACAGCCCAGTGAGACCAGAGGGATGAAGAGGCCATACTGTAGAAGCTACTGCCCTACTCAACCCCAACACAGAGAATCTGCCCCTCACAGCTTCCATACTAAGCCCCCTGGAAGGGGGGGAGCTTCAGGAGCCCTGGCTGGCTGCCGTTGCACACCGCCAGTAAAGCCCACTGTACCGAAGGAAAAAAACAAAGAAAAAAAGAATCTGAGCCCAAATCCTTCCCAATCAGTGGTAGAAATGAAAGTGAGTAAGAATAATAAACGTTACAACATCGTACTGTCAGCTAAGACTTCCTGGTGATACCTGTTGCTTGATGTCCTCTAAGGCAATTTGTATTTTGTCTTTTATATATCATTGGCTCATAGGAACCAATAGCAAGGAGCTACTGATTTACTTTATAGGCTCCAAGTTATGTCTTGAAGATAAGACTGAAAAATAATAGAAAATTCTAGATGATACTAGAAGACACTAGAAGATGAAACAAGCACAGAGAAGCATAAATACCCATTTATATACTTCCATGACACAATACAACAAAGACATGTGCTTTTTTTGTTTCCAAGAGAAGCTGGCCTTTCCCTGGTGGCAGCCTTCAAGATGCCAACTGGACAGGCAGGAACAAGCCAGCAGGCCCAAGACTGTCTAGCATCAACATGTGTGTGTGCAGACATGCGTGTGCTTGTGAGTGTCTAAGTGGGTGGGAAGTTAAACTTTCCCAAGATAAACCACTGAAGATATACACACAGAGATACTTTATACTGGCTGGTGAAAATGATATAAAGAACATCAGCATATTTCTCTTCCATAGTGTGATAACTATGAGCTGTTAATTCTGCAATGTCAGCCGCTACACTGTTCATCAAAGAAGCACGTTCCTAGTTCCAGCTTGGTGACAAACACTCGTTTAAAGCACATCCACAGGCTTTCTTTTGTTACATGCACCAAACCCTGTTCCTGCTGTGTTTTATTAGGCAAATATAAAATTAACAACACAGCAATAATTATTTCCTAAACTGGTTCCAACACAAATTTCCAATTTGAGGTCAGATGTATTGCCTAATAAAATTTTTACAGCTGCAGTCAAATTGTGGTAGTTAATTCCTGGAAAATACAATTCTTAATTCGCCAGAATTAGTTTCAAGTCTAGACTCATCCCATCAAGACAAGTGTGCATTACAGCAGTTTATATAAAATGTTCAAATAGTACTATCTAATACAATAGCTTGCATAATTTCACTAATTCAATGTTAGAGATATTTGACCTGCTTATATTTTCACTGAAGCACACATCATGACTTTAAGATTATGAGGTCTGATCTTTCTAAATTGCCCTTTCCTGAACTTCCTAAATATTGCCTGATGCTACGTATCTAAACATGGAATCATGTCAAAGAGAAAAAAATAATGAAAATATTCATAAAGCAGGGTTCTTATGCCCCTATTGCTACCCAACATTTGTTACTTCGAGACCCGTCCCTTACTCACAGACTGAATCACCTCTCTCAACTGCATCCTCCACGTATTTGCAGAATGTAAAACTCATTTCGTCTGCTCAGATTCCTAATGAGTACTTTTTAAACAATTAAATAATAAGGCTGGGGATTAGCATGGTGGAGGAATGCTTGCCTGGTAGGCACAAAGGCCCAGGTTCACTGTTTGACTCCACATACACACAAAATTAAAATAATAAATTGGGGAATAACAGTAATAGGAAATATGTGTGTCTAACATGTGCCAGGTCATATTCTAAGTATTTTACCTATACTAACATGTTTATCCTTATAACAATGCCAAGAGTAAGAATTCTATTATGCTCATTTAACAGATGAAAAAATCAGAGATGGCAAAGAACTTATCACATACAACAATGTCACACAGCTAGTAACAGAGTTGGTATTCAGATCCAGGAAATCTGGCTCCTGAGCAATTTGCTTTTTGATCACTACATAATATTATGTAAAATAAGTATTTTGCCAAAAACCAACAAATGATTGACATGTATTAGGGAAATGATACTTTTGCTTTCCCTGTTTAGTAATGCCAACAGAAGGAAAATGAGACCATGATGAACAGGTAGACAGAAGACAACTACAAGCATAGTGCTTGTATTTGCTTCTTTCATGAACTGTCTCTTCTGCATATCTTCTTCCAAGCATCTAGGACACACTGGCTCAGCAAATGATTCAGAAAATTCTGCAAGGATAAACCTACAGAGTTTCAGGAGAATTCATCTGAAAAATACTGTAGAGACCAACTTCTTGGGGAGAACCATGCAAGTTAGGTCATGCTTTCTTTGACCTCTAGAAACAGTATAATTTCCTGGGTCAGATTCTTGGCACCTGGCTACAGAAGGCTGGAATGGGCCAAACTTTTGTATCTTGACAGACCTGACTTGATTCCTGTTTGACCACTTCCCAGTTCTGTGGCCTTAGGTAAAGTGTACTCCATGGAGATGTGCCTTCATCTGCACCATGTGCGAGTGCGCTGTACCTATCTTTTTCCTGCCCTGTCCACTTACCCTACTTTTGCTACACTGATTTCTCTGTCAGACTTTTTGATTATAAGTAGCAGAAACCAAGATGTACTCACCTATGTCAAATGAATCTGTTAGCGAGGGAGCAGGCACAACACAAAGTCAAAAGCTGAAGAGTTAGTTGGAGAAGGGGGAAGAATGGGAGCAGCTCAGAGGTACGTACACCAAGGCTACATAGCTAAAGCATGCCGAGTTTCAGGTTCTATGACTGGAGCTCAGTAAAGCTTCCCTATTTCCCCTTCTGCCCTTGGCTGCTTTTTGCTAAATTCTTCATCTATTCCAATAGACACTGTGCCCCTACTCTGCACGCAGCACACAGAGCAGGATGAAGAATGTGCGGATGAATAAGTCAGGCCCTGCCAAAAACCAGCCAGGCCTTCACTCAGAGTATTATTTTATGTTGTTGAGAAATACCCAAATGAATCATTCATCTCCAAAATAAATGGCTAATGTCAAAACATTTACTAATGCAGACAAAGCTGACTGAAATAAATGGTTGAATAACCCATTGTTTGAAAATCTACAAGAGTAATATATATTACGATCAGATAAATCAAAATTACAAAGGATTTTCTGCTGCTTTTCAGAATGCTTGCCAGAAGTTGTCAGATGACAGTTGGGAGGATAATAAGTTTAACAAGTGGTTGCGGGTTACCTCTAAGAATGAAAGTCAGGAGTAGGGGAGGGGCAGGGGGGAGTGGGCCAGAGGGATGACCACTTTTCATTTTTAATCTCTTGAACTGTTTGAATTTCTAAATTAAATTTATGTATTTACTTTATAACAATGAGATAACTAGTTTAAATAAAGCTTTTGGTTGATAAAACAAACCCAGCTTGAGCTACTTTAGGCTGAACCGGGATTTAGTGGCTCACAGGGACAGACAAGGAAAGGAATGTGGTGAGTGCCTGGAAAGTCTCTCTTTATCTCTTTGTCTCCATCACTAATTGTTGTCTTGGCATCTCTGGGCCTGTGACTGTTGCTGTGAAGTTAGAACCTTCCTCTTTGCTCTTCTTGGCCTTGTTTCCTCACAGCTTTGTAACTAGAAAGGTAAACAGTCTTTGCTCTAGCTCCTGTTGGAAAATCCCCTGGGGAGGACCCTGACTGGCCTGAGGAAGGCTGCTGGCTACCTCTGGAGTAAAGTTGGGAAATTGGCTCAGCTTGGGTGAGGCGATCATTCTCCACCAATCAATGAGGAGGAGAGCAGGCACCATGAGGCTCATTTGATCTGCACACATGCCCACAGAAAGGAGATAGGAAAGAGCCTGGGTAACTCAGGTCTAACCTTGTAGCAAGTCCCTGGAAGCTGGGCAGCTCTTCCAGTGTGCATCTCTGAAAGTCTCTGGCTCTGTGAACCCTGGTCCTTAGAGGCCTCACTCCAACACACCCCTGGTCTAAACAAAGCCCTCAAAACCAATAGCAGCATCTAAGTTTTTTACACTAAATGGAGAAGCAACAGTTGCAATATTAACTATTCTTGATCTCTTCTGAGACAAATCCCACCACATACGAGGTAGAACTTTCAGCCCTGGATTTCTTCTCTTCTTTGCATCCATACCACAACTTTAGTTTGAGATCTATTAGCCGCCAGGCACTATTCTAGGTGATGAGCATGCAACCATGGGCACAATATGCGTAATAGAGCATATGTGCCTAATAGGAGGCAGCAGCAAACTCTCTCTCTCTCTCTCTCTCTCTCTCTCTCTCTCTCTCTCTCTCTCTCACACACACACACACACACACACACACACACAATCACACACAATCATGCCCACAAATTTCTAATCATTTCTGGTTCTAATGAGAGCCAGGAAGAGCCTTAAAGTAGAAGAAGGAAAGAAAAGTGACAGGTAACACAAGGACATTTTAGAGACAGTGTCACCACAAAAGACTCTCTAAGGAGAAGACATTAGAACAGAGATCTGTGGGGAATGAAAGACTCTATGTTTTCCAGGCTGTGCAGGAGCATGTCCAAAGGCCCTGAAGTAACAAGGAAGTTGACAGGTTTGAGAAGCACTGAGGTCAGCGAGAGCTAAGGGGCAAGTGGGAATGGAAAGAAATGAGGAGGGGAGACATAAGGGTCCCATTGTATCCAACTGTGTTGGCCACAGGAAGGGCTTTGAACATGATTCTAGATGTAATAGGAAATCTTAGTGTGTTCCAAGCAGCAGAGTGACATTACTTGATCTCTGTTTTTCGAGTGCCTTGTCAGCAGTAAGTATTCAATAAATATTTGCTTACAGTTGAAAAGCAAAACAAAACTCCAACTAATAGGTTTCCTGGCAGGAGAGGGGCAGTGCCCCTGATCAGCAATGAAACAGACTGGAGTTCATAAAGCTCTTTCACATCATGATCTCTTCTGATTCCTCACTAAGCCCAAGGGACACAGGACAATGGGGCTCTGAAGTATCCCCAGCAGCTATCAGAGGTGAGTGCTGCCTTAGAGCCCCCAGACTCCTCTTCTTCCCATGGCCTGACTTTGGATACTGAATGTCCCAAAAGCCCCATCTGTTAAAGGTTTGATCCTCAGGCTTGGGGTCAGGGGTGGTAGATGGATCCTTTGAAAAGTCTCCTGCCACCAGAGAGAGCTACTCAGATCCATAAGGATGTGTCCCTGAAGGGGATTGTGGAACTATACCTGCTTTATCAATATTCTTGCTCCATGGCTCATGATATAAGTAACTTTGCTCTGCCATACCCTTCTGCTCTCAGGTACTACCTCACAATAGGCCCAAAAGCATAGACTGTTACCTCCAAAAGAGTGAAACCAAATAAACCCTCTCTCTGTATGGTGATTACCTCTGGTGTTGTATTACAGCAACAGAAAGTGAACGAATGTGCATTTTTGTACGCACAGAACCACAGTATAAGTTAGGTCTGACAGTCAGAGCTCCAGGGAGACAAAGAGAACATGTATGCTCTGCAAGATTTACTCCCCCCCCCTTCTTGAAATATGAGGGCTTCTCTGGTAGTTAAAAAGAGAACAGTAATTAATCTTGCTGCTGGTGCCTGGGATTAGGGCCAATAGAAACACAAGCAGCAGGGAGCTTCTGAAGGAGCCCCTGATTTAAAGAGCTTGGTCGAAGCTCTCAGTTACATCACAGGGCCATTGTGCAAAGCTGGGCTTCATAGACACCACCACCAGACTCATGGCACCTCCTGCGATGGCCTCTGAAATTGTGTCGTCATCCACTGGAGTTCTCACTTTAGTGAAAGTCATCTTTCCTCTGTTTTGCCCTCACAGATAAGGGGAAGATAGTGCCTGGGTTTATTTTGTGTTGCTGTAACCAAATACCTGATGCCAGGTAATGTACCAAGAAAGGAGGTCTAATTGGCTGATGGCTCTGGTGGCTAGAGAACTCAAGTGGCCTGGGGACAGCCCCTGGCTGCATCATAATGGGGTAGAGAGACAGAAAGGGAACTAGCCACGTGCAGCAGGGGCTAAGCACATGGGGTACTCTTGCTTTGTAACAACCCACTCTCTCAAGAACTAACTCACTTCCACTACAGCAACCATCAAAGAATAGTAGCCATGGCCATCTGCTATCTGATGGCCATGGGCCTCAACCAGGGCCACAAGGTGACTAAGAATGTGAGCAAACTGAGAGACAGCTGCCGTTGTGGACATCTCACAAAACATACCAAGTTTGTGTGGCACATGATCCAGGAGGTGAGTGGCTTCGCCCCCTACAAGCAGTGTGCGCCATGGAGCTACTGAAGGTCTCCAAGGACAAACATACCCTCAAGGTCATCAAGAAAAGAGTGGGGATGCACATTTGCACCAAGAGGAAAGGTGAGGAGCTGAGCAACGTGCTGGCTGCCATGAGGAAGAACTAACCTATTCCCGTGAGGCCAACCTACACCCATGCCAAGAACCCAGCCTCCATCTTCTATTCATCTCTGCCTACTGGAGGGAGCCCCCCTTCATCCCAACACTTTCCAGTAGGCCTTTTTTATTTTCTTAAAAGTTCTTCACCTCAAGTTTGCCATAAGTAGATTCTAGCACAGGAAGATTTAAAGAACAATCTAAGTGCAAATACTAGTAGGTGGCTTTCTCTGCTTTCTTCTGGGACCATGGGAAATGGGACAGGGAAGGGAAGGGAAAAAGAGGGGACCCTGGACTCCCAGGGTCCTAACCTCTTCTCCAGGTAGGCTAGGATGGATGCAACTCCAGTTTTCTTTTTGTCTGTTTGTTTGCTTTTTGGTGGGGGAGTACCAGGGATTGAACTCAGGCCCTTGTGCCTGCCAGGGAAGCACTTATTCCACAGAGCCATCTCCCCAGCCCTCCAGCTTTCTCACTAACAGCCTTTATGACCTTGGGTTAGGGGTGAAGCAGCTACTCATTGAGGCAAACTCCAAGGCTTCGAAGTTCAAAGGCATTGTTAAAAGACAGGAATTTCCAGCTCCATTTGCTTAGTTTTTCCCTGGGGTAGCTGCAGCAGAGCTCCAAGTCCTAGTTGTCAGAGGCTGACTGTGGCCGTTCTGATGCCATTTGTACTGTGGCACTTTGCTTGAGATACGGTTCTTAAAATGTCTTTAGTCTTTGTGTGCTTTAAGCATTTCTTTGTGTTACTTTGAAGACGCTTCTCACAACAGTCACAGAATGGGGCCCTTACAAGTTGCAGAATGAACGTGATTGCTAACAGGCTACCTTGTCATCCTCAACAAAGGACGTGTGAGCATTTTAGGCTCAATATACAGTCATAATAGGAAGAAAGTAAATCTACATTTCCATTGTCAATCATGTTTATTAAATTGAAGGAAAAAAGTCTCCTCTGCCAGGCAGCACGAAAAGTGGGGGGGAGGGGAGTGTGAATTGATTGCACGTTGGAGAACTAGGCTGAAAATGTAATTAACAGATGCAATTATGCATTCTGAGGCAAAGTGCTCCAAGCTGATAGTTGGGGAACTTACAGTGGAGCTCCCAGGCCACAGGCTGCAAATTCTCTAACAACTTTATTCATATATGCTGGCCTACGGTTCAATCCTACTTCCTTTGAGTATCTCCTACAAATAAAAGGCCCTATTCTTCGGCTTCCCCCAGCTTTATGTGGAGTGAAAACACCACTTTGTGTCCACGTTGTGTTAAAATAACAGATTTGTGTTCGTTCCTGTAGGTTTCAGATGGGAGGAGGGAGGCAGACTACCCTCGCTGCCCATGGCAAGGCGCCTTTGGGAGGAGGAGCAGGAAGAGAAAGGGTCTCCAACAGCGAACCTTTGTCCCAGAATGCAGATGAGCCTGTACTGAGGCGCTAGGACAATGCCCGCCCGGTCCTCCCTGCGCCTGGATCCATCTGCGGCTATTTTGTTAACCCGATGTTTCTTGCATTCTTTCTCTCACGCAGAAGACTTGATGTTGACAGCTGTGAATTTTAAACAACCATTCTGGGTATGTTTTCCTAATTTTGTGTATTCAGATTTTTCTCCTTATTGGGTGGGGGTGGGGGTGGATGGTTGAATCCACAGTAGCTCACAGTTCCTTCACGGAGAGATTTCCTGCGTTTCCCATGTCATAGGGATTCTGACTGTTAAACATAAAGTAGAAATTACATGTGCTCACCACCAGCATCTGGATGCCCAACCAGTGCAGAAGCACTCTCTAAATGAAAAAGATGGCTCAAGATCACAGGCCAGAGTGGACAGAGGAAAGACCTGGGGGTGATTGTCACTCCCACTCAATGGGAGACAGACACTGACTGAGCCTACCCTCAGGTATCTGTAAAATGGGACTATTGGAGTCCCAAGAGGTTGAAGATTAAGACCTCATTTGTTCTATTTCCAGTTCTATTTCCTTTGTCCAGTTCCAATGATGTTGGAACCAAACATTCCTCTTGGGCAACCAACAAAGGTGTGAACAACTTTTTAAACATGAAGTGAAACAAGAAGCGCTCTCAGACTGGGCTTCTACTGGTAAGAGAGCGGATTGGATGTGTGGGTCACAGTTGTATTTATTTATGTCATCCCCTTTTTGAGACACAACCAAAAACACCCCAGATACAAACAAAAGCTCCGAATGAGCCAAAGGGAGCTTGCAAACAGGGCATCCTAGGCTCATTCTACCTGCTGTTGGTGAGCTTTGAAGCCTTCTCAGAATCTCCTGGCAGCAAGAGTGAGAGGGCAATTCTGACCAATGGAGCATGCAGTTCTGTACTAGCCACTGCATCAGCAGGGAAAACAACTTTCTGATGCTTTGTTTTCAAGTAAATTTTTCACTCAGAGATCTTCACAAAGGGGAATCAGGACAGAAGTTCAGGGTCAACTCTGAGAGCAGATTTCCCAGGGCCAGAGCCTAAAGCAAGAGAACTGGGTATCTGTTTAGGGCTCACTCCTGTTGCGTGGTACTGGGTCCACAGCACGCTCGCTTGCAAAGCATTCAAGACCACAAAAATTAAGGCTGTGGAGATACCTCAATGGCATAAGTGCCTGCCTGGCAGGAACAAGGAACCGAGTTCAATTCTCAGAAAAAGAAGAAAGCAAAGAAGGAAGGAAGAAAGGACAAAGAGGGAAAAAAGACCACATTGAGTCAGAGCAGAAAAGAGGTAACACCAATGTAGAGACTTCTGCCATAGTCAGTGGGCAGATAATGAATAACCCAGGTACTGTGTACCACCTTACTTAGGGCTCAATAAACACAGCATGTGTAGCATGTGTCCAGTGGCCAATTAGAACCAAGGATTGAACTCTGAGGACCGGGAGGGGTGGGTGGGAATCATCATGCTTGTGAGTCCCTGAATGCACTTTTTTCAACTGGGAGCTCAAGAGGAGTTGGAAGGCTGATCAGAGTTCCTACCCCTGCTTTAAAGACTAAGTGAGCAGATGGTAGGGTTGACAGCCTCAACAGTAGAGACTTTATTTGTGGTGGCAATGGGTTCAGAACCAGAGCTCACCTACACACTGAGAGACAGAGAGAGAGAGAGAGAGAGAGAGAGAGAGAGAGAGAGAAAGAGAGAGAGAGAGAGAGAGAGAGAGAGACAGAGAGAGAGACAGAGAGAGAGACAGAGAGAGACAGAGAGAGAGACAGAGAGAGAGAGAGAGAACATAATGTTTATTCCTACAGGATAGTCTTTAAGGGACTTCCACTGTCTGTCTTTCATGGTTTTGTATGTTTTAACTTAAAACAAATATTACTTTTTCTGATGGTATGAGCTATATTGTCACCCCCTTCTTTGTTTTTTTATTTTGAGCTGAGTTGCTGAGTTGTCCGGGTAGGACATGAATTTAGGAAACTTCTCCTCCAGCCTCTTAGAGTACTGCATTACACATCCAGATGTATTACTTCTATAATGTGCAAAGGTGTAGATTATCTTACACTCACCTGATTTACCTTCTCCCACCCTTCTTTCTTTCCTTTTTTTCCCTGTTCCATGTGTGCTACCATTCTGCAAAGGTTATCTTCGGAGCACAATAAACGAAAAATTTAATTTCTAGCAGCAAATTTGTCTAACTAAATTCCAAATATCTGGAATGATTTTGCTCAGTAGGATAGGAACAGATTATGAGAAGACAAGTTTGAAGAGTCTGTGATGGCCACAGAGACTCCTGTACATTTATTCCATCTTACTCCATCTCTAGGGCCTCCACTTGTACAGGACAATAGCCGACGTGATACACTCATGTCCTGGCAGTTTCTCCATCATCAAGGAAACCTGTTCTCAAAGATTATCCACTCAGCCGGGTGTGGTGGCACATGCCTGTAATCCTAGCACTCGGGAGGCTGAGGCAGGAGGATTGTTGTGAGTTCGAGACCAGCCAGAGCTACAAAGTGAGCTTAAGGCCAGCCTGAACTGCATAGTGAGACCCTGTCTCAAAAAGACAAAAAAAAAAAAAAAAAAAAGATTATCCACTCTGCTGGCAACCAGTGACACAAGAAGAAAGCATCCAAGAACAAATATTATTCACCCATGGAATGGGCTGTGCAGAAAAGGGGGAGTTGGCCAGATTGTTTGCGTGTGAGGCTCTCCCTGCATTACAGCTTTTCCTTCTCTTTGAGCTCCAAGATCCTGCTATCCATCAAGTCTGTCTGTCTGTCTGTCTGTCTGTCTGTCTGTCTGTCTCTGTGTGTGTGTGTGTGTGTGTGTGTGTGTGTGTGTGTGTCTGAAGACTGTAGCAAGAGTGAATGTTTCTAAGCATTTCTCTGGTTACACTTCAGTTAACCAGAAAATCAGATTAATTGTGCATGAACTCCTACGTCCAGGACCAGTCTGACCCACAGAAGATGCAAATCTGTCTAAAAGTAAGTCAGTTTAAAGTCAGGCTCTCTTGCCTTTGTTTGGGAGCCTAGAAGAATTGGAAAACAAGACAGGGCCTGGGGCCAAAGGAAAACACCATATTTCAATGCGAGCGGCTGCGTTTGGCCTTGATACCAGTGTAGACTCAGTCGGGTCCGGACCAGGGGCATTCAATCCATCCACCTGACGCGCTGTTGCCGTCCACAGGCACAGAGCTCCAAGCTATCCTGAAAGGCGCTGTCGACTGAGATGAGGTAACAGCTGCTCTGTAGCAATTAAGGAGCAGTTTCTGTTGCTGAAGGAGATTATTTTGGATGGCGTAAAGAGATTCAAATAAAAATGTCAACGTGCCCATTATGGATGAAAGTTAGAAAAACTTAAGTGGCCCTGAATTAATCACTACTTGACAGGAAGGCACGTAAACGAGTACTAAAAAAAAATCCCCCCGCAAATCTATTTTCCTGCCTTTTTGGTAATTGTAAAGAAGCTGGCTGGGGAGTGGGGAGGGCATTTCTTGGCTGCAGCCTTAATTCATCTTGGAGTGAAGATTTAATGACAAAGTTACAAGCCCTTAAAGTACCATTTATTGAGGGGCTAATGAGAGTTCCTAAGAGCTCCGTAAAAACAGAGAAGCAGCCGGCGACACAAGAGGCCTTTGAAAATGCCGAGGAGAAGAGAGGGGAGGAGAGGGGGGGTCATTAGCCTTTTTCCCCGTCTTCTGCTTCTTCAGCTTCTTCTTCTCCTTTCTCGACAATGAACGTTTCTGCTGCCAACCCGTCAGGAATGGGGCTGGTTTCCTTTCAAGTAATTGATGCAGGCTTTGCGCATGTATTAGACAACGTCTCCTATGAGGGGCAGGAAATCTCACCGTCAGAGGGAAGCTGCACGTTCCTTCCTCCTTGGCTGGCTTGGCCCCACGCGCTGGATTTGTGCTGCCCTTGCCAAAACGCCTCAGATTTCCACGGCCTCCCATGGCTAAGATAACGAATGCTGTTCTCAGGACTCTGCGAGCTGCGCTTATTTTAAAGCTCCAGCTATGCTGCAACAAAACCGACTGCTGTCACCCCAAATCGAGCAAATGAGGCCCTGTCCTCCGACATAAAAGCTGAGAGAATTATTGAACGTCCCCTGCAGAGAAAGCCCCACTACTCTGCCCACATTGGACTTTCTGAACTTCCTGCCTGCTTCTGCCTTCAACACAGGAGCACAGAAAAATCGTGGGGGCTGGGCTGCTCCAAACAGATCAAGTTTTTTTAAGTCAGGATTTTTTTGTTTTTGTTTTGTTTTGCTTTTGTAAGAAAAGGCAGAAACAGGAATGCTGTGAAGAAAATGGAAACTGGCCAAGTGTCCTAACTTCAAATGTCCTTGGTTTGTACAGTGCCCAAAGTAATGCTTTTTTGGTAAACATAAACACCGCCGAAGAGCAAGCGAGGAGGGAGCTGTGGACCACCCTAACTACCAGACCTCTTGCTGGCTCAACAAAGACAGGGATTTAAAAAAAAAAAATTGTACTGGTACTTGAACCCAGGATCTTTGCTCTGAGGTACATCCCAAACCCTTTTAAAAGTTTGACTTGAGACAGGATGTCAGTAAATCAGTAAGGTGCCCAGGCTGGGTGGGAATTTGTGATCTGTAGCCTCCCAGCAAGCTGGGATGACAGGTGAGTGTCACTGCGACCCATTTAGGAATGCTTCTTTGGAACTCTTATTTTCTACTCTCAAGGTGATTTACAGCAAACAATTAAACTGACACCCAGAAAAGAAGTGCATTCAGAAGATACTCCTTCCATTGTTTATGCTACACCAAAATATTCCACTTCTTTCTAGAGAAAAAAAGCAAAGGTTTGCAGTACAAATTCCTGCATTTGGAGAACATACTTCCTCACTTCCTACTTTGTGCAGTTGCATTAATTGGAGACCTGGGGGATGTTTGCTGTTTGGGCAACACCCCCTCGCAGGGAGCTTGGTGTTCTATGGCACCACCCCAGAGGTGCCCAGATTCCCTAATTCCAGCAGAACTGTCTGCTTGGCTACCTGGGAGGGAGCCTGGACTCCCATACTCACTAGGCATGGGCAGATTTCTGAGGGCCTCCCTTTACATACAGTCACATCCTGAAAGCTGCACATCATATTTTCCCCTTGCTAAGGCTGACAAAATTTGACTGATTATAGCCGAGTTTACAGTAGCGTGTGAAGAATTCTCAGCTCCACAGGTGAGGCTAGAGTGGAGGCTGTTAGCTAAGGTCACAGGGGAGGAGACAGGCTCTGCTCTGTCTGCCAGGCTTCTGTTGTTGGAACTGAGAACTCTAAGGATGACAAATGCCAAGAATAACATTAATAATATTAATAGTAATTATACATAATATACTATTACCATAGGGGCTCTAACCTGTATGCCAAATAATGGGGTGCTCCTTTGTATACGTCTTCCAGATTAAACCAGGCAATGTCACTTAGACACAGGGACGGTGATCTGTGCTATACAGATGAGAATTCAAGAGCTCGAAGAGCTTCATCAGTATGCACCGTGTGCACACATGAAGAGGCAGAGTTCAAGCCAGACTGGCCAGCTTCCCAAGCTTTGTTCTTCATCTCTTGTTAGTCTTCCTTTCCATCACTACCTGCATCCATGCTTGGCTGATGTGGGGGCCACCCTTTCTTTCTCTATCAGCTCTGATTCCCCAGGCACATTCACCAGTGTGGTACAGGGAGGACAGTATAACCTGGGAATTAAGAGTACCTGGGCTGGGGGCTGGGGAGACAGTTTAGCAGTCTAAGCACCTACATGGCAAGAGCAAGGACTCAGGTTTGATCCCCGGCATCACAAGCCACCCAAACTGGGAATGGTGGTGCAAATAATCCCAGTGCTGGGGAGGCTGAGACAAGAGGGTCACCATGAGTCTGAGCTCTATAGCAAGACCCTGTACCAAATAAACAAACAGAGGAAAGAGTACATGGGCTGGAGCCATGGCCTGGCTCTGAAACCTGGCCTTGTCACTAAGCAACTGAATGACCTTGCAAATATCCCAGATTATACCGTCATATATAAACTGAGAAGAGTAAACATTTCTATCTAGTGTGGGTATTGAAAAAAATAAGATGGAACAATACATTCAAATGTAGAACAGTGTCTGCCCCTTCATCATCATTCAATTAAAGAGGGAAGGAGAAAGAAAAAGAATAAAGGAAAGAGAGAAGGAAGGAGAGGGAAAAAGAAGAAAAACATGAAGGAGTCAAGGAAGGAATGAAGGAAGGAGTGAAGATAGAACAAAAAGGTAGGAAGGAAGAAAGGGATGGAAGGGGGGAAGGAGAAGGAAAAAAGAGAGAAAGGGAAGGAGGGTGAAAGAAAAAGAAGAGAGCCAAAAGAAGGGAACATGTGTGTAAGCCTCTAACTGCCGCTGGGGACACCTGTTCCTCTATGCTGCGGTGCCCAAGCAGGGGGCTCAGAGCTTCAGGCGAGCACAGGAAAGCACAAGCATAGCCTCAGACTGGTGCTATTTACTTGGTGCCATCCTACTCTGAGGCAGGCTCAGTCCTGCTCCCCGCCTTTGTATCCATTTCTGTGGCACCAGGATGATACCTGTATCTTCCCAGGTCTCATGTCTGCAGGAGAAGGAAAGCTACCTTGTACTAGTCCTCTCAGCTCTGGTCACATTGCTTAGTGTTATTTCTGTGTTTGTAAAGCAGTAAGACTAGTAACTGCATGCCCTAAGCCCAAGCAATTTTAGACACTTGAACATTCAGCATTCGACCAACACTTGCTGAGTTCCTCTGATGTTAATTGGCTTTCTGTTGCCATGCTGCAGTGCCTGAGAGCATTGGCTTAAAAGAGCATAGATGTCCTTTGGCTCATGGTTTCAGATGTGGCAGTCCATGGCTTATGGGCTCTGTTGTTTCAGAGCCCAAGGTAGGGTAAAGCATGGCTTCAGGGAGGGTATGGTGGAGCAGAGCTGGTTTGCTCATGGTGGCTGAGAAGCAGAGAGAAAGAGTGTGGGCAGAGTTAAAGGTGCCATGAATAAGATGTACCCTTTAGAAGCTCCCAGTCACCTACTGCTTTCAGCGAGGCCCCACTTCCTGAGGGCCCATTGAAATATGAACTCATCAGTAGAATAAACCACTAATGGAGTCTGTGTCTTCATGACCCAGTCTTCTTGAGGCCACACCTCTGAATGCTTGAACTTTTGGAAGATATTTAGATTGAAACCATACTACTTACTATATGCCAGACAGACCTACTATGTGTGTTAGGTATTTCAGTTACATCAGTGAACCAACAGCATCATCATGAAGTCCCTTGACCTGGTGGAGCTGACATTCTAGTGCAGAAACAGTTAATAAACATAAAAGAAAGCAAGAAGAAATCCAGGTGATCTGTATGAATGCAGTGTGGAAGAAAGAACATAGGTGAAGATAAATGAGGTTAGAAGAGTGGCAGCAGAAGGGTCAGAGAAATGGTAGCATTTAGGCATAGATTTCAAAGATTGAGTTAGCATGCAAGGTTGGGGTCTCCTAGCATAGGGGTCAGACTATACAGGGACTGCAGTCAGGAGTGCACTCACAGAGTGTTAGGGGTTGCAGGCGATCAGAAATGAGTGGAGCACCCTAGGAGGTGACACCAGTGAGCTAAGACAGGCGAT
>PVKA01010642.1:0-25370 GCA_004027165.1 Ctenomys sociabilis
AGGCAGATGCTCATGCCACCGAGCTATCTCCCTGGCCTAAAAAAAATTTTTTTAAACAAAACTGCTGCTTTTAGTCGCAAAGTCACCCAAGGTTTCAATGCCTTCCCCACCCTCAGGAAGCCCGTTCCAAGATTCCTGAGAGTCTGAAAAGATACCATCAGCCTGTAAATGGGGCCCCCCTCCTCTTCCCTGAAAATTAAGCTCCTGTCTTTCCTCCATAAGCTGAGCCTGAGCTTTTCTGCAGACACTATAGATGCATGAATTCCACATCTCTACATCAAGATCCTGTTGTGCCCTTGAGGGTTGGTCCTTGGGTCTGAGTGTGCACCTTGGCTCTGTTGAGTAAGTCTGCAAAAACCTCTCATTGAATAGTCCTTTTTTTTTTTTTTTTTGCAGTACTGGGGCTTGAATTCAGGACCTTACACTTGCCAGGCAAGCACTTATTCTACTGAACTATCTTCCCAGCCCTTCATTGAATAGTCCTGAAGTGATTTTCTACAACCAGCTGAAAAACTGCCCCATGGTGTGGGTGGGACCACGTGGAGAGTGAGCTGAGGTCGCTATTGCCTCCTTGGAGGGAACTCTATGGCCCCCATCTGGTGATGCTATTCCAAGTGGAATCCCATAATACTTGTCCATGGTGCCTGACTTAATGTATTTCACTTAGCATAATATTTCTGAAGTACTGATACTATAGCACATAGCAGAAGTTCAGTCTTCTTAAGGCTGAATGATAGACCATTGAATGTACACTCGAAGCATTGTAAGTCCATTTGTAACATGAAATACTGTGGTAAGAACTAAGATTCTAGCAGACAGTAAAGATAGTGGCCTCCAAATAGAATCAGGGGGCTTAAAATGGAGTCTACTGAGTCATGATCCTCCAGGGATCTTTTATTTATTTATTTTTCTTGGTGGAGCTAGGGATTGAACTCAGACTCTTGAGCTTGCCAGGCAAGCACTTATTCTACTGCGCTATCTCCCTAGTCCTCTACCTCTAGGGATCTTACAAAAACCTATGTTATGTGGCCTTCAGCTACCTGGGACGTCCCAAAGTATGATCAGGCAGGCCTTGGCCCCAGGAAACATGGGGCATGTGTGGACACTATGTGAGCATTGCATAGATTGGACCCCCGAAATATGTAATCTCTTCTACAGAGTAGAGATTATGTTAATATACAGTGGAGCCCAAGCTTGCTTCTAAATCCCTTGAAAACCAGGGCTGGAAAGGTAGCTCAGTAGTATAAACGCTTGTCCAGCAAGCCCAGGGTCCTGAGTTGAATCCCTAGTACGGTTAAATAAATAAATAAAAATAAATAAATCCCTTAGAACCCTTAAGCAAAGAGCTTTTGTTGGTATCCTACTCAGAATCCCCTACCCGGTAGCAGTAGCTTTACTTGTCTTTATATCTTAACTTGCTTGCCCTATCTTTAATTTAATTAATGTATGTATGTATATACATATATATTTGTTACAGGGTCTCACCCATATTGATCCTCCTGTTTTCAGCCTCCCCAGCAATGGATTACAGGTGCACACCACCACAGACCTGGTCTTGGCGATAGCTCAGTGTGCCTGAAGGTGAGGCCAGTGTCACATGTGTTGCCAGGGATTGAACCCTGATCCCTGTGCTTGCCTAAGCAGGCTCTTAGTCTAATGAGCTGTCTCACCAGCCTTGCCCTGTCTTTTAAATAACTTCTCTTGGACCCTATGTCCTCCATCCTGCGGTTTCACTCCTTGGCATCATGGGACATGACCCCCCCCCCATGCGCGCAGTTCCAGAAACACTTTCTATTTATTTATTTTTACATATTCAGTACAGGGTCTATAGGGTCTCACTATGCAGATTGGACTTGTAGTGATTCTCCTGTTTTCAGCCTCCCAAGTGCCACCACACCCAGTCTCGATCACTCTCTCAGCACACCCTGGGGGTGGGGCCAGCACCGCACACCAGGGATCAAATCCCCAGTCCCTGGGTCTGCTTAAGCAGGCACTTTATACCACTGAGCTATCTGGCCAGCCTCAGAAACACTTTCATCCAGAGATGGACATTTGGAATGTCTCTATGTTTTAATTTTTTTTTTTTTTTTTGCTACAGGGCCTCACTATGTAGTTCAGGCTGGCCTTGAACTCACTCTCAGCAATCCTCTTCCCTTAGCATCTTTTGATTTTTATGAATAGTGTTGCTATGAATATTGGCATAAATGTATTTTTTTTTAATTGCTAGAAGTATTGCATTTTATGGGGCACCACAGTTTATTTAGTTGTTTCCTGTATTTGGTGATTGTGAATAAAATCACTATAAATAGTTGTATACAGATTTTGCCTTAAAATTTTTCATGTCACCTGGTTAGATAACTGTGAATGGATTATTGGATCATACAGTAAGTATATGTCCAGCTTTATGAGAAACTGTCAAAGCTTTTCCATGGTATCTTTATTATTTTGCATACCAGTAATGTATGATAATTCTAGATATTGTATATCTGTGGTACTTCTCAATACTAGATGATTTTAGTCACCTACTTTTTTTTTCTATTACTGAGGATCAAACCTAGGACTTTTGTACTGAACCACATCCCCAGCCCTTTTTATTTTTCTTCTCAAACTGGATCCTCATTAAGTTGCTAAGTTATGTGGAATGAGTTTGAACTTCTAATCTTTTTTCCTCAGCTTCCCATAGTGCTGGGATTACAGAAATGTGGCCCACAACCAACTCTCATAGTACTTTTAATTAGTATTTCACTCATGACTAATGATGTTAAACATCTTTCTATATACTTATCATCGGCACATTTGGAACTCTGATTTTTTTTTTTTTTTTTTTTTTTTTTTTTTTTTGGAAGAACTGGGTATTGAACTCAGGCCCTTGCGCTTGCCAGGGAAGCACTTATTCCACTGAGCCATCTCCCCGGCCCATCGGCATATTTGGGTTGGTGAGATTTCCATTCAGTTCTCTCTTTTTTTAAAGGGCAATCCGACATTTTTGATTTGTGAGTCTGGAGTCTTGGGGACAACCCTTTGGGAGTGACTGCAGGAACATTCTTCTCCTGCAGCCAAAGCCAGCCCTGACTTAGAGTCTCCATATCTTTAGGGGCCAAAACATTGTAGACTGAATTCAGAATTCTTAGTCTAGGAGACAAGGAATCTGATACCAAATCTATTAGACAAACCTAGAAAGCTTATCTCATGCTAGAGTGATAGAAAGAGAGGGGGTTTTAGAATTAGATGAATCAAGCTGGGTGTGGTGGCACACACCTGTAATCCCAGCACTTGGGAGGCTGAGGCAGGAGAATCATTGTGAGTTCAAGACCAGTCTGGGTTATGAAATGAGTTCAAAGCTAGCCTGAACTGGGTAGTGAGATCCTATCTCAAAAAGACAAAAAAAAAAAAAAAAAAAAAAAAAAAAAAAAAAAAAAAAAAAAAAAAAAAAAAAAAAAAAAAAAAAAAAAAAAAAAAAAAAAAAAAAAAAAAAAAAAAAAAAAAAAAAAAAAAAAAAAAAAGAAAGAAAAAAGCCAGGGAAATAGCTCAGTAGCTTAAGTGTCTGCCTGCCTTGCACTTAAGGTCCTGAGTTCCATCACCAGTACCAAAATAAATAAATAAATAAATAAATAAATAAATAAATAAATAAATAAATAAATAAATAAATCTGTTTGAAACCTGGTGTTACTGATTGTGAGCTGAATGTCTTTGAAAAAGTTACTATGAAAAAAAAGAAAATGTTACTTCAGTTTGTTTTTTTTCCAAAATCGGGGATTGAATTCAGGCCCTTCCACTTGCCAGGGAAGCGTTTATTCCACTGAGCCTTCTCCCCAGCTTCAAAAATGTTACTTTGTCTTTTCAAGCATTGTTTTTCCTTGTCTGTTAAAGAATAATGCTGATCTTCACCTGCAGCGCAGTTTGGATACTTACTACATGGGGCTGGGACACATTTCACAGACTTAGTCCTCCCGAGGTCCTCCTCATCTCAGAGACCCACCTGGGCCCTGGGGCTTGCCGGCCATCACACTTCTGACCAACTGCTACAAGCCCAGGCGTTCCTACTGCTCCCTGATCTCGAAGATTGGTGGTTCACCAGAATAAGTTGCACAATTCAGGGAAGCATACCTTAGTGATCACCGCTTTTTATGGAGGGTACAGATCAGGGCAGCTGAGTGAAGGCATGTACAGGCCAGGCCTGGGAGGTGCAGTTTCCACATGCTCAGGACAGGTCATCCTCCGGCACACCAGTGCGGGTTTGAGTCAGGTCAGGCTGCTATAACAAAATACAGTGTTCTCTCCGTTCATGAATTTAATTTGTTCTGCAATTTTATTTATTTACTTTTTATGTATTTGGTTATTGCAGGGTCTCATTACACAGCTTGGACTTGTGGTGATCCTTCAATTTTCAGCCTCCCTAGTGCTGGAATTATAGGTGTGCACCACCATGCCTGGACTCTGGCTGGCTCAGCCTGCCCTGGGGTCAGGGGTGGCACGGCACGTGGTGGGGGAGGAGGGGAGAGGTTGGGAATGGGGTGGAGGTGAATCGAACCTGGTCCCTGTGCTTGCTTAAGCTTTAGTCTGCTGAACTACCTCGCTGACCCCCTGCTCGGTGATTTTAGATAAGATGGCCTTGTTCGTGGGAGTGCGTGTGTGCGTGAACCTGCACGCATGTGTGTGTGAGTGTGAAATGATGACCACAGCTATATTTGTCACCTGAGGCAGAGTCTGCAAACAAAACCAAAATCTGGCCAAATGCTTCTGTGTGTGAACCAAATTTTTGCAAACAAAAGTGCTTGTGAACCGAGGCACGATGGTGCTATATACGGGGTGAATTAAACAGCAGAAATGTACTTTTTACAGTTCTGGAGGCTGGGGAGTCAAACCAGGGGAAGTTAATCTTTTGAAAATGCACTGTCTTTCTGCATCATAACAGGTCAGAATAAGAGATGGGTCTTCTCTTCTTTTAAGAACGCTGATCCTCTTCTTCAGGGTGAACCTGAGGTCAGCCATGCCTTCTAGCACCAAAACCCCAACCTCAGATGACTGATGTATTGAGAATTAAGTCTTCAGTGTAAGAATTTGGGGGAGATGGAATCCTTTAGCGTATAGACATGATTGTTATCCATCAAGAAGATCAACCAAGCTTCCATATAGTTTTTATTAGGGTTGTGTTGTACAGCCACGCTTGATCAAATCACTGCTCCTGGGATAACTATTCCAGCTTAGCATCCCAACTCTCAAAGTACATAACCTTTTTATTTATTTTATTTTGTATTTTTTGTCTTTTTTTTGAGACAGGGTCTCACTATGCAGTTCAGGCTGGCTTTAAACTCATTTTGTAGTCCAGGCTGGTCTCAAACTCACAACAATCCTCCTGCCTCAGCCTCCCAAGTGCTGGGATTGCAGGCCTGTGCCACCACGCCTGGCTATAACCTTTTTAGTATGAAACTTCTTCCTCTGTTACCTCATTAGCATAAACTCAGGTGTGGCCCAAGGGACCCCCATGAATATCCATGACATTCCTATCAGTTGGGAAATCCTAAGGACTTAATTTCCTTCCCAGGAAACACAGACAAGACCAGACAAATTCTTTATTACACAACACTACCTAACAGACTTGTGAGAAGAACAGATTTATGCATAAAATGCATTTAAAACAGTGTGCTGTATAGATCCTCAATAAATGATAGTTATTAGGCATTACTATTTGCTACCATACATTAAAGTTATTAAAGTTCTTTGTGCAATACCTGTAAAAGAACATTTAATAAAGCTCTTTGATGATAAAGTTTACTTTGTTGTCTTATACAGTCTCCTATTTGTTAGGTTTTATTGGCAGCTGTGGTGGTGGAGGCAACCGTGCAGCAGAGAAGCTGAAATAAGCGGGGGTGAAAGTGGGGTGGGAGTGTGGGGGTTATTTATTAACTCTGAACACAGACAGGACCAAGGGCAGGGAGATGGGCAGATCCTCTGACCTGAGACAGGAAGGCGAGACTTTATGGACTTTTTCTAGTGGCAGAGTTTGAGGAGCAGATTCAGTGACACTTAAGGAGCTGGTTGGAGGCTCCCTTGCATGCGAGAGAAAGATAAAAGGAAATTGTGTCCTGGGCTGGAATGTGGGAAGGAGGAAGAGGCCATTGGGAAATGAACTGTTGTTTTGGAGATTCAACTGTGTTGGATTAGGGCCGTGATAATTTAGCAGTTTGTACTCAGTTGGAACCTGTTAGTATTTCCATGTGGAACTGGAACCAACTTACTGGGTTTGCCAGACTCTCTTTTCTACAATAAGGAACTATTAGCACATTCTTTAGTTGTGAGAGATGGACTAAATGGAAAGAGCCCAGCTTTAATAATGATTATGCTGATGTAAGACATATTTTAATTTTCAGTTTACAAAGCACACAAACAGCTGAAATGTAAGTCTTGTTATCAATGGTCTTCTACGTTATTGAAAGTGCCTCTAAAAGCTATTGCTTCATTTGCTTACAAAAACTCTTACCTGAGCATTTCATAATTTTAGCAACCTAAAAGCCCTTTCTAGATTTTTTTTTTTTTTTTTTTTTTTTTTTTTGTATTCTAGTAGTAATACCTTACTACTAGAATACAGCCTCCCAAGAGCTGGGATTACAGGCCTGCACCACCACGCCCCATCTCAATTGCTATCTCAGCACACTTCAGGGGTGGGGCCAGTATGGCATGGGTGGATGGAATCCCCTGCCCATGCCTTTTTTCAGGCACTTTAATCCACTGAGCTATTTGGCCAGACCTCTGATTCTAGGTTCTTAACCCACAACCACATTCATAATATTGTCAATGTTCACCTGTATCACTAGTGATATTTTACAATATGTAAGTTTGTGTTAGGGTTCTCCAGAGAAACAGACTGAATAGGATGTGTGTGTGTGTGTGTGTGTGTGTGTGTGTGTGTGTGTGTGTGTGTGTATAAGTAAAGAAATTTATTTTAAGAGATAGCCTTCCCTTCCCTCATTGAAGTTTGGTGATTCCCAATATAATGGAGAGGAGAGCAGGCTGGAGATGCAGGAAAGGGCTGCAGTTCTGAGTGCAAAGGCAGTCTGCTACAGAACCAGGAAAAGCTGATACTGCAGATAAATTCAAAGGCAGTCAGCAGAATTTGCTCCTACTTGGGAGGGGTAGCCTTTTGTTGTAGTCCAATCTTCAGTGGTTTTAGTGAGGCCCAACGCATTGTGGAGAGCAATCTACTCTCCCCAAAGCCCACCAGTCTCTTCTGAAGATGCCCAACTTACTGGGTTTGCCCGAAGCATCCAGGATAACGACACCTGTGCACCATGGCCTAAGTAGGTGGACATGTGAAATTGATGAGCACAAAATTGCTATCTCCATTATATGTACTGAGATGATAGGATTTAACTCAACTGGCTCCAAAGGATAAGAAAAATGATTAGAAAGAAGTGCTCCAAAGGCTCTGAGTAGTTGTGTGGTGCTGGAACTTTGATCATTTATCTTCTTTTCTGAGCCCCTGGCTTAAAAAAAAGTCCCAATTCAAAGAGCAAGTTAGGGATACTGGTTTGAGCCTTAGTTTGACAGGTGGCTGGAATCCCAGGAATACAGAAAAGCCCAGGAGGAGAAGGCCCTTGCCCAGGATCCAGCCAGGAGGGTTCCTGTAAAAGGTGAGGTGGGGCTGGAGATATAGGTCAGTGGCAGAGCACCTGCCTGGCAAGCGTAAGATCATAGTTCAATTCCTGGTACATTACACAAATAAGTAAATAAACAAATTTAAAAAGGTGAGGAAGGACCTGCCAAATAGTTCAGTGGATTAAAGCACCTGTAAGCAAGAACAGGGACTGGGGGTTCAATCCCCACGCCTGCCAAGGGTGTGCTGAGATGGAAATTGAAACTGGGCATGGTAGTGTGCGCCTGTAACCCCAGTTCTTGGGAGGCTGTAAGCAGGAGGGTCACTACCAGTCTGATCTAGTAGTGAGATCCTGAACACCCTGTAGACCCTTCCCTAAAATACAAAAAATAAATAAATGAATTTTAAAAAATGAGGAAATACAAGCTCTGAGACCTGGGTTCTTGTTTTATTGATAATATTCACAAGAACTAAAAAGAAAAAGGAGGAAATGATGAGAAATACAGAAGAGAAAGAGAAGGTGTCAACAAGTGGCTTGTGAGAGAGAGAGCAGGGGATCAGGTGAAGGTGCCTCTGCTGAATGCAGATGTGTTCATCTTACTGGTTTGCTAGGTAAGCTGGCCTCTGTAGCTGCTATTTTCCTATCTTTGATGTGCACATTTCCATTCTCTTTCAGGCTCTGAAGGAAAATTAGCTGCAGTTACATTTTGTTAAATGAACAGGCTTGAGTGAGTCCTATTACATCAGCCTCATAAATCAGCTTCCCCTCCCTCCTGGACTCGCCCTCTCTCCTTCCCGCATGGCAGCACTCTCTCTGGCTGGCTGTGTATTGTGTCCCTGTAGAGGAGCTCTCTCTGCACTCCTGTCCCTGTTCCTGTCTCTCCTCACTGCTTCCTCCATATTCCTCCCTTGCTAGCTCTTTACTTCTGGGAAAAGAATTTTAGATGCACTTGGTGCTCAGATCTGTCCCCAGATTTTGCGCCAAGTTTTATCAAAACACTTCTCATGGATGCCTCTGTATTTGCCTACAAACTTGGCATACAGGCAAGACTGACATGGAAGACTCTTTCTTGAACCAGGAAATCAGGAAACTTCCACAGAAGGATTCTCTCTTGGAGAATCTGGGAACTGGTGGCTGGTGCGAATGGTGAGACAGGCAGGAGCAAAGTCTCAAGGCTCCAGCTGGACAAGACTGAGGAGCCTGCAGAAGTTAGCACCATGCCCATTGGATCTTTTCAGCTGTCACATCTTGTCCAATCATTTAATCCCCAAAGACTCCTTCTGGAAGTTTCCACCTTTCTTCCAGTTCTGCCCAACAGGACACCACTAAGACTTCAGATCTAATGTTCTTGTTTACAGTGTTTCAAATTTGTATTGCGTTAGCTCTCAATGAGTAAGAATGGGCAAAAGATTTGAACAGATATAAAGATGCCACGTAAGTACAAGAAAAGATGTAATCTGATGGAAATAAAATAGGTGTAGGCAAGAACTGTTTGAAAAGAAACCAAATGTCAAGAATCAACAGATAGGATCATATCAAATTAAAATCTTATGCACAGCAAAGAAACAACCATCACAGTGAAGAGCTGATCCAAAGAATGACAAAAGAGGGCCGGAGAGGTAGCGCAGTGGCGAAAGTGCCTGCTTAGGAGAACTTAAGCAAGCGCAGGGACCTCGGTTAGGGACCACGCTCCAATCCCGGACACCACATATTGTGCCAGCCCCACCCCCAGGATGGGCAGAGCAGGCAAAAAAAAAAAAAAGAATGGCAAAAAATTTTGCTGGTTCAGACAGAGAACTAACTGACAGAAGGAGTAAGGAAAGGGTTCAATAAAAAAAGATGGATCAGACCAGCGACAGAGAACCTGTGGCATGTGCATGGTGGCAGCGTGCAGAGCCTCTCGCTCAAGTCTCTCAGAATTGCTCAGCAGCCGAACACTCTGGTTTAGTCACCTTGTTGACACTTGGTGATAAGTAAGTGGTTTTTTGTGGCAGTTTGAGTACTCATTCTCTAAAAGTTTTACCATCAGCGATCTAGAATATATAACGAACTCAGAAAAATTAGACCCCTCAAAATAAGAGACCTAATGAAAACATGGGCTGCCAAAATAAATAGATACTTCTTAGAAAAACAAGTACAGCCAATAGATACCTGACAAACTGTTTCATGTCTGCTCATTTGAGAAGCGCAAGGGTGGGGAGATAGCTCAGCAGCCTAAGCGCCTGCCTGACAAGCACAATGGGTTCCTGGTATCACATGCTGTGCTGGCCCCAGAATCCTGAGCAGGCAACCCAGGCCTTGAAACTGGCTTGGAGGCACATGCCTGTAATCCTAGTGCTGGGGGTGGGGGCCTGACACAGGAGGATCGCTACAAGTCTGAGTTGCATAGCAAGATCCTGTATCAAATATAATAATAATAGTAATAAAGAAGTGCAAATTAAAAACAACATTGAGATACATCTCACTCTAGAAACAATGGCTAACATTAAGAAATCAATCCATCCCTGACAAGCGCAAGGGCCCAAGTTCAATCCCCGGTTCTGGTTCCACTAAAAAGGAAATCAATTAATAACAAGTGCTGCTGGGGCTGTGGGACAAAAGGGACTCTTCAAACTGGTGGTGGAAACGTGGTGAAAACTAGTATGACCATTGTGCAAAGCAGTGTGGATAGAAGTCTTAAAAACTAAAACTTGAAATTCCACTGGACCCAGCTTTTCCCCTCCTAGGAATCTTACTCCAAAAGTTATCACATTACAGGGATACACACACCCGTGCTTCTAGCAACCCAATTTATAATCGCTGTCTTGGACATGGTCAGTATGCCCAACAGCAGATGAATGGATAAAGAAATGTGGTGTTTATACATCACAGAAAACAGCTCCGCCACAAAGATAAATTTGAGGGGCTTGTGGGTAAATGGATGCAACTTGAGACCACATTAAATGAAATAAATTGGACACACAACTTAATTGTCACATCTTTTCTTTTATATGAGAAACTAAAAGTATGTAGACATAGATGGCAAAACTAAAAAGCTACAGATAAAGAGAGAATAAAGGAAGGGTTTCAATAAAAAAGATGGATCACACTGTCTGAAAGGGTGTGCAGCTGGTAGACACCCTGCTCACCACTGGCGGGAATGCAAAACAGCACAGCTGCTTTGACACCCAGGTTTGATCTTTGAAGAGGTTGCCACCCGTGTGCGTGCGTGCCTGTGTGCGTGCGTGTGTGGGTACAACCCAGTTCTTCTGCTCTCTTGTCACCCAAGAGAGGCGAAAGCCCATTGTTGTGCAGGCACGCATACAATTGTTCACAGCGGCTTTGCAACCCCAAATGGCAAGCATGAGTCAGGCCACGCAGGCTGCCATAACAAAATACCACGGGTTCAGTGGCAGAGAATGTTCTTACAATTCTGGAGGCCGCAAAGTTCAAGGTAAGCTCAGGGTCCTGCGCTGGGGCTCCTTGGGCTTGCAGAAGGCTGCTACCCACCACCTTTTCCTCTGAGAGTGCTCAGGTGGAAAGAAGGAAGGCCCCTTGCAGGTCCCACCTCAGAGCGCTAGGCCTGCTCCTGCCCCTATGCAAGGCAGCACCAGGTTACTGAACAACCCTAGCAGAGAGGCACAGGGTCGCATAAGGGAAGCTGCCAGAGAGCAGGTGTTCTGCTCTGCCATGCACCCACCACCGCCACCGGCTACAGGCTCCTAAATGACTGCAGGTGAGACCAGCAGAACGGCCCGGATGAGCCCAGCCCCCGCCTGAGTGGAGAACCCTAAGCAAATGTGACATGCTTGCTGCTGAGCTGGCTCCGCTGAGCTGGAGTAGCCTGTTGTGCAGCAGAGGACAGTGCAGTGCCCAGCCGAGCAGCCGAGGGCCAGTCGCCTGCACAGACAGTTCCCAGCAAACCTCTAAGAACCCATTTCTAGTGCTTTCACCTTACTCTGCAGTATTGGACAAATCACTTGCCATCTGCACCTCGGTTATTTTGTTCTCTAAAGAGGAGTGTCATGTTTTTCAGTGTGGTGTGTTGGAATAAAATTATGTAGGGTGCTTCTACGTACAGTAGAGTGGGAGCCAGAAGTTTGACTACATATTTAGTAAGCGGATCTATTTTGATAGCTTTGGCTAATAAGGTTTCTCTGTTGGGGCTGTCCATAAACGGACGGTACCAGGCTGTTCCGGTTTTGCTAGCAGACAGTCCTGAGATTCCTGTGGCTGTCCCTTCTCTGTTATCTATGCTGGTGCTTCCCCATCTCCCTCCCCCATGCTTCCTGTGAGCTGGGGGCAGGAGTCCTGGGGGTGATGCTGGGGCGTGTGAGGCACTTAGGAATGCCCGTCTTGTTTCCAACTGTGGCTCTCAGCACAGGGCCCTACATGTAGTTAGCACACTGCAGTCCAAATAATAACACAGTCACACTACCAGTGCTTGGGCAGAAGGGTTGAGATTTAATTATCTTGTTAGAGAGAGTCACTGGAGAGACATCTGCAGAAGCCAGTGTCCAGAATACAACCGCACAGGACTGTGGGAGCAGTAAGAATTGTGCCTTGTAAGAATTGTGAGTTGGCTTTTTGGTAACAAAAGTTAGAGCACGTGGTGGCTCAGTGTCTTGGAGAAATGAAACAGAGGAGTTTCCTGGTAAAGGTTGATCTTATTTTTTGTATGCAGTTGACTTGGAAAGAGAGCAGAGAAATATTACCTGGGAGCTGACAACCCCAGATGAATAAAGCTGATCTGATGATACCCAGATACTATCTCTCTTAGGAATTCCCAGGCTGGCTGATACAAGCAGCATTAAAGTTAGAAACTTCTCCTGAGCTACTCACACAATGCTCTGAGTGAGCTTTGGAGCAACAGCTCCAGGACAGGCATATCCGGTGCTACACCAAGCTATACCTTCCGGAGGCTGAGACGCCGGCCTGCTCTGTCTGTCCCCCAAAGCTCTGACTCTTCTCTCTGAAGGAATGTTAGCTGTGGAATGGAAGGACCAGGGCCCTCTGGGGCGGCGATGGCAGGTGCCTCCACAGGAGTGTGGCAGGGCAGGCGCTTTGTCCAACCTCCAGCTCCAGAGCATCCCAGCGCATTCCCTGCCCAGCTGGCTGGTGTTGGGGAATGCCATCTCCTGGATGTAAGGCGCACCACTGAGTCTCCGGAAGGCTGTGTGAAGGCCGGAGGTCTGGGCAGAGAGCTGTGCCTCAAGGCGATTTTCTTTCCTCACTGCAGAGCAGGAACAGGAAGTATGCAAAGGACATGGCGCTGTGTCTGGAGGTAACCCCTGGGCAGCAAAGACAATGCTGGATGGAAATGTTTGCTAGGACATGAGAAAGAAGGGCAGCCTTGCTATGCTTCTTAGGTGGGCTGAAGTGGCTCTTGCTAGTGGCTGTTGGACACAACCTGGCCATGAAGTAGGTCCTAGACCAGCAACACTGCCCAGCACTGGCTAGCAATGAAATCTCCAGCTCCGTGAATGAGAAACGCTGCGGCTCAGTGGTTTCAACTCTCACCAGTCCTGGGAGGAGGAGATTCTGGTGCCTATGAGTGTTGGAGAAGCACCATTCCCTAAATCCCTCGCCAAGTGGCTGTTCATCCCTGCCTTTGCTTGACTCCTTGTGATGGGGTGCTTGTTGCCTCTGAGTGCGTCTCCCACTTGATTTCCTTGTCATTTTCTCTCGCTGACTCAGTTCTGATTCATGCAGCTGAGTTGCTTGAAGAGCTACAGCAACAGCGGCCATGAGGCGGGTGCCTTTGTTTACGTGACAGCTAGTGGATATTTGGATGCGTGTTGAACAGTGTTGTTTGCCCTCTGTATCTCTGGTGGTGTATGCATACGCTACAAAATTTGGAGATTTTTAATGTTAGAGGAGACAAATATATCTGTGTTTCTGCATCCAGATGTTTGGTTAAATATTAAATGCCCCCTAAAATTGTGTAGAGAGATGAGGAAACTCATTTATTTTTTTATTTATTGTATTTTAGGGAAGGGTCTACAGGGTGTTTAGGGTCTCACTACTAGAACAGACTGGTAGTGATCCATGTTTACAGCCTCCCAAGAGCTGGGATTATAAGGGTGCGCCACCACACCCAGTCTTTATTGTCTTCTCAGGTGCCCTGGGGATGGGGCCAGCATGGCAGTCCTGGGGATTGAACTCTCTTCCCCTGCACCTGCTTGCAGGCTCTTTAATCCTCTGAGCTATTTGGCTGGCCCTTTATTTGTTTAGGTTTTTTGAGACAGGGTGTCTCTTTTTTTTTTATTTTGATGGAACTGGGGATTGAGCTCAGACCTTTGCGCTTGCCAGGCAAGGACTTATTCTATGGAGCCATCTCCCTGGCCGCTCAGGGTCTCTCTTTATAGTTCAAACTACCCCTGAACTAACTATATAGGCCAGTCTGGCTTTAAACTTGCAGCAATCCTCCTGCTTCAGCCTCATGAGTGCTGGGATTACAGGCACGTGCCACCAGGCCTGGCCATATTTAAAGAATACCAATTATCACTGGCAAAAGGGTGTGGAATGGTGCAAAGAGCCCTGCTGTTGTGACAATTGTGCCCAAGCTCTGGTTTTAGATCTGCTGTTAGTCAGCTCCGAGTCATTGGTCTACTGGGATTCTATGAGTTTTACTGTGGGAGACAACGTCTGTGGCATTCGGAGCATATTTTGAGGGAACTTTATTGGTTAAAAATAATTTATAATGTTCATTAAGAACATTTATAATATAACTGTTTTGAGATGGCTCCTTATGTTGCCCAGGCTGGCCTTGAATACCTACGCTCAACTGATCCTCCTGCCTCAGTCTCTCGGGTGCTAAAACAAGAGGCCCACACCAGCTTGGCAGTGTGGATCTATGTACCACTTACATTCTGCTTTAGAATTTGGGTCCTGATTTTTTTCTTTTTTTCCTTTTGGGAATGAACATAGGTGCTTGGCAGGAGAGAGAACAGATGCAGAGGGAGCCATCAGAGGCTTTGTAGAAATAACAGACTTGTGTCCCGAAATAAGTTTCAGCCTCCAGCCAAAGGACTTGTGTAGATTTCCATAAATAAAAGAACCTCATGGTAAATATAGATCCATGAAAAGGCCTTAAAATAGGAGCTAGGCCAGGGCTGTCAGCTTGGGTAGCGGACACAATACGACTTTCCTCTCCCATCTTTTCCTTAACTCTTTCATGTGTTTTTATCTGAAAAATGCAGGAAATGTATAGACTGTGTCTCAGTTACTCTTCTCTTGTTGCTGGGATAAATACCCAACACTCAAAATAAGGGAAGGAAAGGTTTATTTAGCTCACAGTTAGTAGAGGTTTCAGTCCACACTTGGCTAGCTCCAAGGCAGATGGGCACATGCGGAGAACAACCTTTCATGGCATTGGTAAAGAGCAAGGGCCAAAGAGAGGAGCAGCAGCACAAGTGGCTACAGAGAGCAGGTCTGTCTCCCTCAGTGTTGCATTCAGGCTATCTGCCCCAGACTGGGTTCAGTACTCACACTCATAATCCCAGCAGCATTTACACCCATAATCCCAGTGGATCCTGAGTTAATCACAAACTCTAGACATCTGCCCCCTGACTACATGAGACTTTGGGGGGACAATCAGACACAAAAGATAATAGATTATTTGGTAAAAAAAAAACAATTGATTAGAGCCTGCGGTGGTGGTGCACACCTGTAATCCCAGCACGGTGGGAGGTTGAGGCAGAAGGATCAGGAGTTCAAGCATTGTCTGGGCATTTTGAAACTTTGTCAAGACCCTGCCTCAAAGATAAGAAAATAAAAATAAAAAGAAACTCTGTGTGTGTGTGTGTGTGTGTGTGTGTGTGTGTGTGTGTGTGTGTGTGTGTGGTACTGGGGATTAAGCCCATAACCTTTGCAGTGAGCTATATTCCCAGTCCTTTTTATTTTTCTTTTCTTATTTTTGACACAGGGTCTTGTCCATGTTGGGCTTGAACTTCTGGTCTTCCTGCCTCTGCTTCCTATAGTGCTGGAGTTACAGATAGGTACTACCATACCCAGCTTGACACTTTGAGTATAAATCTTTTAGTATAAATGATCAAAACCATATGGAAAAGAGATTGAATACGATCAAGATATTATATAGGTAGCAATTCCCCAAAATGAATATCACAAACCTATACCAATTTAAAAAAAGAAAAGAAAAACAAATAGATGGAAGCCCACCATAGCTGTCTTGAGCACTTTGTAGGTTCCTGGTGCCAGCTGGCAGGGACAGATACAAGCCAGGCCAGACTGCCAGCGAGCCCCTGCCACCTGCTTCTTGCTCCAAATCTGTCCCTTCACTACCTCCTCCTGCAGCAGTTTGCATTCCTTACTTCTCTCTTTTCAGAAAGCACCTCTCTGGGCCACCAGCATTTGTATCTCCTGTCCTGAAGACACAGGGTGAGGCTGTGCCCCCTTCAGCCCCACTCTACATCCAGAGCAGGGCTTCCAGGTGCTCTGACCTGAGTCAGGGCGCTGTCGTCAGCCACAGAACGCTATCTGTTCCCCTGTGGGTTTGGCTCTAGGAGCTGTTCTTGGGGGGAAAAAAAGGGCAACTTGGGGAAATAGTTCAATTCTGTTTCTCCCACAGAAGCCAAATAATAACGTAGTATTTGCTTTACAATGGATGGCCAAAATGTATGTTTAAATTTTAAAAATTTATCACAGTGAAAGATGCAGGGCCATTAATGCCCTTGAACTCCCCCCTCCCCAGGGGGGTGATACTTATCCTATCACTCTAGTCACTGCCGGAGCAGCTGTGGAAGTCCTCTTTCAAGAGGGTTTTTATAAGGTGTGATTGAGGGCCGGCCAGATAGCTCAGCGACTGGAGCGTCTGCTTAGACGGATGCAGTGCCTGGCGTTAGATCCAGCAGCCCCGCCCCCAGGGCGCCCTGAGGCGGAGAACGAGACCCGGCGTGGTGGTGCGCGCCTGTAATCCCAGCGTTGGGAGGCTGAAAACAGGAGGATCACTGTGAGTCCGATTTACATAGCGAGACCCTGGAGATCCTATACCACATAATTAAAAAAAAAAAAAAAAAAGGTAAAGTATACGGTGGGTGCTGCTGTTGTGTGTACCCCGTAGACACGCAGCTCGGATGAGTGCTACTGAGGGTCCTTGTGCACCTCCACAGATCCGGCTCCGTGCAACTTCTCACTCTTCCCTAAAGTCAAAATGACCTTGAAAGACAAATACTTCAAATTGATTCAGGACACAGAGGCAGCCAGGACAACACAACTGAAGACACTCACAAAAAAGGGCTTCAGAACTGCCTAAGGAAAGTGGTAAGAATGACTGGGTAAGTGTGTTGGGGGGGTGTCTTTAGGGGGATTAATGGCAATGCGTCTTTTGTTATGGTATGTTGAAATATTCATTATATTTTTCAATCTCTCATATATTTGCACAGTATTTTAAGTATATTAAATATCCTTGCTCTCATTTGATTCTTGGCAAAATTTTATATAAGGTAGGCAGAATATTTATGTTCTCACTTCTAGATCTATTTTATTCCATTCTACTTTCCTATCTCTTCTATATGACTTTACAGTTTTGAGGGTGGAAGCAATATCCTATCTCTGCATTTAAATCCTGAGGTCCTAACTCTGGACACTGTACATGGTTGACATTCGGGACACAGCTGGACACCTAGGAGCCTGGTGGTGACAGGGCGGTTTGTGCAAGGTTCTCAGGAGAGAGACAAGGTCCCCCGCAACCTGGAAAGACCGTGCTGAAGGCAGAAGACCCCAGCTGGTGTCGGACACTTGACACCTAGGGGTCTGCAGGAAACAATCTCAGCTTTTCAAGAAGTGTCCTTGCCTGGAAAGCACAGTCTTTCCAGGTTGTGGGGGACCTTGTCACTCCCCTGAGAACCCCACAAATTATGACCACCTGTATTTTCTGGGGAGTTGGCACAGCTATCTCAGCTGCCTAGAGTTTAAACATACTGGGAGAGGAAGGAGAGAGAGCCTGAGGCATGGGTGCTGTCTTTAGGGGTGTGCCCTACTACACTGCAAAGGGAGCCTGAGACACCTGCACCCTAGGGTCTACGCTCTCAGCATGGAGGCTATACCTTCAGCTCTGCTACCGTCTTCCTCTGCTTCCTGTTGCTGCAGTACAGCACCCCAGTGCTGTATAAAGACAAGAGGTTTACTTAGCTCTCTGGTGGGGAAGCTGGGAAGTGGCCAAGTAAGGAGGCTTTGTGCAGGGCAGGGGCAAGACAGAGCTGAGGAAAACTGAACTGGCTTTGTGACTGCCTCCTTTTGAGGTGCCGTCTAGCTGGAGAGCAAGAACTCATCCTCTAGAGAAAGACTGTCCAATGGCCAAAAACATCTTCCACTGGCCCCCACCTCCTGATAATGCTGCAGCAAGGACCAGGCCCTGTATGAGGTTTTTTTTTTTTTTTTTTTTCCTGCATGAGTTTTGATGGGGACAAACCAGATTCAAAGTATAGCAGCCACTTATCAAAATGACCTGGGCAAATTATTTCACTTATGTTCTTACTCAAGGTTTGGACAATTAAAGGCTAAGTGCTAGATCATTATAAAGGTATTATTATCTGCAGGGGACCTGGCTATGATCCCTAGCTACCTGATTCGGGGGGGGGGGGGGGCTATAGTAAAGGATGGAAAGAAAACAGAAGCAAATTTAGTGATTCATAAAAGTGGGAGCTGGGAGGTCAGTGTCTCAGGATGGGCAAAGGCCACACCACCCCAAGCCCACCACTATTTCTTGGGGTGCACACAAAAATTGGAGGGAATATTGGATGATTCAGAGGGTGGTAATGATTTTAGGCTAATGAGGATCTTACCCTGGAGCATCTCTAGACCTAATAGCTTTAGCCTTTGTTTTAGTAGGTGGGAGTGGATGGCCACCCTAATGGGATCATGGGAAATCTCACAGGGTGGCACCACTAATCCCAAGCCACTGTTTATCCCATAGGGAAGTATGTAAAACTAGAAATTGTGAATTGGTGGTCCCCAACAGTTGTCCCTCTTGCTTTTTAAAGGAATTGCACCAGGCAGTGATGAAGAAGGCAGAGTCCCTGTCCTCAAAGACCATGGCTGAGGGGAGGGAACAAGAGCCCATGTCAAGCAGTGGGCAGTCAATGTAGGTCAGTCCTGGGTAGCCTAGAGAGGAAGTTTCCTGGGAGCCTTCAGGCTAGGATAGCTTTCCCAGGGTGTGGAACTAGAGACCCAGGTCTTCAAGGATAGTGGGAGCTCACTAGGTGAGCCAGGCATGCTTTCAGGCAGAGGATGAAGCTCCGAAGAAGCTAGGTTGGCAGTCAGACATTGTCAGACCTCACACTGATGCCAGGGAGGCCCCGTTTGGTGGGCTGGCTTGAGGAGCACCGATCAAAAAATTTCTTGGAAATCATGAGGTCTCCTTGGCCTTGCGGGCCCGTCTGTTGCTCTGTTCTCTATTTCTTTAGAGCTGAGAGACCAGAAAAGTACTCCTGGTTGGTGTCCTTGCTGGCGCAGTCCTCATGGCCTCCCAAAACCGTGACCCCGCCGCTGCTAGCATTACTGTTGCCCGTAAAGGAGCCGAGCCCAGTGGTGGCACAGCGCGGGGCCCTGTGGGCAAGAGGTTTCAGCAGGAGCTGATAACCCTCACGATGTCTGGTGACAAAGGAATTTCTGCCTTCCCCGAGTCAGACAACCTTTTCAAATGGGTAGGGACCATCCATGGTGCAGCTGGCACAGTATATGAGGACCTGAGGTATAAGCTCTCCCTGGAGTTCCCCAGTGGCTACCCTTATATGGTCCCACAGCGAAGTTCCTCCCTCCCTGCTACCACCCCAGTGTGGACACCCAGGGTAACATCTGCCTGGACATCCTCAAAGACAAGTGGTCCACCTTATATGATGTCAGGACCATCCTACTATCCATCCAGAGCCTGCTAGAAGAACCCAACAGCGATAGTCCTTTGAACACACATGCTGCGGAGCTCTGGAAAAATCCCACAGCATTTAAGAAGTACCTGCAAGAAACCTACTCAAAGCAAGTGACTAGCCAAGAGCCCTGACCTCAGCAGACCAGCCTTTTCTCGTGTCTTCTTCACTTCTTTAGTCTTTACTGTCCTTGATTTATGTGTAAGACACTGTGTCTTCAACTGTGGTGTTTTTATTCGTTTTTTAAAATTAAGTCTCTGGTTGAGCCTTTGCAATGTATATTATTAAATAAAAACATTTAGCGCACACACACACACACACACACACACACACACACACACACACACACACAAGAGTACTCCTAACTGGGTGTGATTATGATCCAAAGAGCCTCTGGTGGCTGACAGGAACTACAGCTATCATGGAAGACACTCGACCCAGGCCAGCCTCTTCCAGTGTGCTCCTTGTCCTCTCTCTCGATGCTTATTTTCTATTTTAAGTTCAAATCCTCATTTCAGATAATATTTGAGGTGTAATTACATTCAGGGTCAAGTGCTTTCTGGGTGTCAGGTTAGATAAAGGACAGAAGCAGGATGTGGATTCAGCCTCTGGCAGTCCTCCTTTTCCTCACCACCGACCTGAGGAGCTCAGGGCCTCAGGACCACCACTGTCATAGCCCAAGACTGGGAAGAGCTCAGGAGGCTGCTCTGAGCCCTTACAGAATCCTTGCATGTTGTGATTTTCTTTCTTTCTTTCCTTTCTTCCTCTCCCACACCTCCATTGTGGACTGGTGGCCAAGGCCCAAAGAGAGCTACAGCAGGATAGGACCAATCAGGTGGGTGGAGACAAAGGACTTGAACCAGGACCGCAAGGTGGAGCCATCCTAGTCACTGGCTTGGACCATCACCCAGGAGTTGGGGAGAGGAGAGGAGAGGGATGGGCCACTGTAAGACTCACTGGAGTAAAGATTGGTGGGGTGGGGGTGGGAGCTATTAATAGGCATGGGAATGTAATACTTTTAGCAGGGCTTAAATTCAGGGCAGAATGGTCACCCCTAGGCACATCCAAGCTCCCACACCAAAGATACCCAGGAGCAGGTGAGCATTGTGAATCTGCTCCCTCATTCTGTAGGTGACAGAAGCCAGGTCTGTGGTTGGTGCTTGCTTTGGCTGTGTTGGGATTCATTCCTGGTGTTTGTAGCAAGCAACAGAGTGCACTAGAAGGAAAGGAAGGAGGAGGGAAGGAAGGGAGGGGAGGGAAGGAATGGATAGAAGAATGGGAAAAAGTGAAGAGGACAGAGAGTCCGATAGCTTTGCCAGGTCCCTTGCAGTTTTCTGTTCTGCTCTCACCTCGAGCCTCAGAGTCTGGTGGGAAGGTGGTCTTAGCTGTGAGAGTGAAGCTCTTCTTGTTCCACCCCCAGGGACTTGGAAGTGCATGGGCTCCTTCTGCCTTAGGGGTCTGTGGGAGGCCTAGGCAGGGGCTGACCCTAGGTGCTCCCAGTGGAGCAACCTGGCTCTGTTGCATGGAGAGGTCACGCCTGGCCCTGATGGGCAGGGGCAGAAGGGGATGGCTGGGCTGTGGATATGCCCTTTGGGTGAAGCTGTGCGAGGAATCATCCGAAGGATGCTCTCAACTGTGGGTGAATTTGGAGGCTGCAGACAGGCGGATTACAAGAGTCCGATCTAATAGTGAAATCCTTCCCTAAAATACAATAAAAAAGAGAGAGAGAGTGATTCTGTTATTTATTAGTGTTGACTGCATTTAATAATGTCTCTGAACCTGTTTCCTTGTTAGTAAAGGCTTATGGAGGGTTCACTGTGCTCCAGGCCCTGTTCTTGGTGTACCACATGTATTAGCTCACTTAATTAATTAATTTATTTTTGGTACTGTGGATTGAACTTGGGACCTTGTGCTTGACAGAGAGGTGCTTATGCTGCTGAGCTATATCCCCAGCCCTAGCTCACTTAATATTTACGACCATGTTGGCAGGTATGTATGATTTCTTCTAAAACAATCTCCATTTTGTCCTTAAAGGACAAGGTACTAATGCTTGTCAGTGAGGTTGACTAGGTTGCTCTGGACTGCACAACAGGTTGTGGCAGAACTGGGATCCCGACCTAAGCATCTGGTTCCAGAGTCTGTACCCTTACTCAGCACAGAGCTGTATTTTCTGATCTGTTGGTGGTGATTGCAGTTGCTGGTGGTGTGTAGGGCCCTAGCCTCATCTTGTTACCTCTTGAGAGCATGGGTCGGCACCTGACCTCCTGCCAGGCTCTCACAAGTTCTCAGTCACTGTGTCATCCCTGGTAGTAAACAAACAAACAAACAAACAAATCGCATAGGTGTCAGCCGCTGCACCAGTCCTGGGCACCACCAGAGGGAACTCTTGACATGGGTCTTCTACACTTTTAGTGAAAGGTAAAGCACAGGTGCCCAGAGACCAGGCTTAGATGTCCTGAAGGCCTAACCAGCATCAAAGGATTCCAGTCTGTGACTAGAAATTTGGAAAAGCACACACTGAAGCTGGAAGTATTTTATCACCTGAGTGGTTTTTTTTTTTTTTTTTTTTTTTTTTTTTTTTTTTTTTTTTTGTGGGACGAGGGATTGAACAGGCCCTTGTGCTTGCCAGGCAAGCGCTTATTCTATTTAGCTATTTCCCCAGCCCCTTTATCTGAGTGTTTTCTATCATTATTGTCCTCATAGTAATTTTATGCAGGCGATGTCTTCAGTGACTGCACTGTTTTATGACTTACAGTTCCTGGCTGAACGCTAGGCCTGCATAATCAACTGCCTGCCTATGTGACATCTGCACTGAGGGTGGGGAGGAACAGAAGGGTGATCGCCAGCTCTGCATGTGTCACAGTTCTGAGATTCTCCCCCAAGCCAACTCCCGCTTCTCTGTTCCGTTGTGGAAGGTCTAATTTGCCTGATGTTAGTTTCTACGTTCAGGAATTGAAAGATCTCCTCCCAGCGGCCACTACGGTTAGTTACAGCCTTTAAAATGTAAACCTGGGCCGGGCGCTGCCTGGCCAGGAGACGCGCGTCCCGCTGCGCTGCTGCGGGCTGCGCATTGGCCTCGATCTCCACAGCGCTACGCGCCTGCAGAACGGCGGCCCGTGAGCAGACTGACTGCTCGGACAAGTATTCCGACGAGCCATGTCATGTTGCCCAGAGAACTGTCCAGACAGGCACCCAAAACTCGTCTTGTGTCTGAAGAGGAATGGAGAAGACTCGTGGCCAGCAGAGTCTAGGCTGGGCTCCATGCGTGATTCATGAGCCAGAACGCATGTTCGTCCGTTCAGAGGACCTTTTCCAAAAGAACAACAAAAATGAAATGTATCTTGGATCAACAGTTAAATCTTTTCCAAATTTAATGTATATGTGCATATAAGGTAGTATTCGGCGAATACTTGGGAGAATGTACAAATCACTCCTCCCTACCTGTGCGTGAGCTGCATTCTTCACAGCAACAGAGCTCAGTTAAAATGCAACTACAAGTAGGTTATTGTTAGATTATTAAGATATATCTTCTAGACAGTTTTTCTCCTAATAAAAGTGCCTGCTTGATGTTTTTGTTAAGTAAAGTTTGTGTGTTGCATTAAAAAAATGTAAACCTAGAAAAAAAACCAAAAACCAAAACGGCCGTTATGAAAAGAGGCGCCATGCCCCATAGTACCACACGGTGGCGCTGTTGCCCACCATTGTCTCCGAGAGGCCTCAGCCTTGCCAAGTTCATTCCCCAAGAGCTGCAGCTACAGTGAAATATGTTTGCAGATAACTAGGAGTGGCTAATGCGGCAGATTATACGCGTTTGTTCAATAGAAAATGGCAAAAATCTTTAAACCGATATCGTTTTATATTTTTATCCTTCTTAAACATAAATCTCAGAGGCAAAACCATGAGTTGAAATTTGAGCTTAAGTCTTTCTTACTAACATGACTTAACTACCAAGTTTTGTAAAGCGGAAGAATCAAAGGCTGAAGTGTGCTTCCGTGTGGGTGCGTGACAAGATGCTAACTTCGTCTGCGACAACCCAGAGCGGCCCCTCCCTGGCGAAGGCGAGAGTAGGAAGGCCAGAAGGAGCATTTGGACCTTAGCATGCACCCGGACCTCTGTGTGGCAAAGCTTTTAAAGCTTGGGTAAATCACCTAGATCATGAAAACAGATTGTGCACGGTGCCCAGCGAGCCTGTCACTGCTAGTAGCTAGTCCTATTCTTGGCATTTTATATTATTGTTAGTATATTATTGTTCATCTCATTCTCAGGTATATTTTTCCTTCCTCTATCGTTTCTCCAGTTAACAATACTTTCAGCTTTACTTTTATTCACTGGGAGAAAAAAAAATGATTTTGTAATCGCATTATTCTGCGATTTATTCCAATCGCAGAAATATTATGTAGTTATTTTAGCCATGTGAAAAATAAGGACAAGTAGTAAAAGTTAAGAGAAATGACCCATGTCCTGCCATTTAGTTAAAAAAGATTTTGGTAACATGCACATAAATGACATGATCAAACAATACAGTGTATGCTTAAATATTTCCTTAAAATTATTGCAGAAAAAAGACATTACCATTAATCCTTCAAAATACTCTCTTTCACTTCAGTCACACATATCCTCTTTCTTTTAAAAATTGTTTTAATCTTTTATTTATTTTCTTAGTACAAGGTCTCACAAAAAAACAAACAAGGAATTGCTATGAAGCTGGGACTCATAGTGATCCTTGTGTCTCAGCCTCCCCAGAGCAGGGATTACTACACCAGGTTTCAGTGGTGGGCTTGGCGTGCCTGGGGTTCTGGGGCCCGCATAGCATGTAGTACCAGGAACTCAGATCTTTAAACTCACTAGGCAGGTGCTAGACCGCCAAGCTATCTCCCCAGCCCTAGCCTATCTTTTTTTGTCAGGTTCCAAAGTTCTAGAGGTCAGATAAAAAAATATGGTGAATATTGCTACCTTGTGTTACCCAAGGCAGGTTTATGAAAATGTCCTGGTGTCTCCATCCAGTATCCTGCCACTTCTGGCTCATTCTCATTATGACACTGAAAGGTTGAATCAATTAGTATATGGAGGCCACCAGACAGGGGAACTAAAGACACTCAGGAAAGAGGACTCCTTGACTGTGTCAGAGTGTAAAGAACAACGGCGTAAATGTGCTTGTGTGCTTGTGGACAATGTACTGTAACAAATTTTTAAATCTGAATGTGAACATTCATTGTATCTTTTCTTTTTTTTTAATTTATTTTATTGAAGAACAAATAAATAGCAATGAGACAGTTTCAAGACAAATTAACAGGACAGATTCGATAAATTAATACATTGCAAACTGTTTTCATAATGTTTTGGTATTGTACAAGGTGCATACATGATATTGCACTTACAGACATTATTATAGCAGATGTTTCTAATCAGTGAATTAAGAAAATGTAGCTGTATACTTATCTTTTTTAAAAGCTGAATCATAGTACAGTTTCAATAATTAATACTTTTTACATTGTTATCTTCCTAGTGGTTATCCATACTACAAGAAGATGACAGGATATCCCATCCAAACACTATTAGTGTAAATCTTGCTTCTCATAGAATTATGCAGAAGCATGGCATATTTATCCTAACTGTACTGTTTACACACACACATCATGATTCTTCCTTCTATACCCCTTTTTTTTTGTCTAGACCTGTCAAAGATGGGCACTCCATTGTCATTAAACCAATTTAGGTACCTGAACTTGGCGACACAATCCAACACAGTCCAGCATTCCACAATAATAGTGAGTTATCTGAAGTTTTTTTTTTAAATTTTATTTTATTTTATTTCATTGAAGTACAAATGTCAATCAGACAGTTTCAAGACACCTTAACCATACAGATTTGATAAATTAATACATTGCAAAATGTTTTCCTAACATTTTGA